>CM057165.1:20527624-20546769 GCA_029962745.1 Echinometra lucunter | reverse complement strand
CGAAATATATAGTGAGATGAAAATCAAGTCTATCATACTTCTTTGCGTTTTAACAAAAACTGTTACTTTACTTACAGATGCTAATTTCTTCGCATTTTTCTCTTCGTTGTCAGAAACATCAATGGTCTTACTTACTTGTGCACGTCATTCCGTCACCCTGGTATCCAGTATTGCATGAGCATGTATAACTTCCCTCGTTGTCCGTACACGAAGCCATGGCGTGACAATTGTTCGTATTATCTGTTGCACATTCATCGATATCTGTAAAAGATTTCAAGAAAAGAAGCATTGTATATATTACAACTTATTGATGGTTTTGTTTGAAACAGAGTTGCCTCTGAATTGGCTTTAGCCATGTTAGCCATATAGAAAATGGGAAAGAAAATAATTCTCAGACAACGGAGAATTACCTTCTTGTAGCGCTCTTTGAGACTCGAAATATACTCAAATCAAAATCAAGTCTAATACATCCTTCTTTGCATTTTAACAAAAACTGTTTCTTTACTTACAGATGCTAATTCATTCGCATTTTCCTCTTCGTTAATCAGAAACATCAATGGTCTTACTTACTTGTGCACGTCATTCCGTCACCCTGGTATCCAGTATTGCATGAGCATGTATAACTTCCCTCGTTGTCCGAACACGAAGCCATGGTGTGACAATTGTTCGTATTATCTGATGCACATTCATTGATATCTGTACAAGATTTCAAGAAAACAAGCATTCTATATATTACAACTTATTGATAGTTTTGTTTGAAACAAAGTTGCCTGTAAATTGGATTTAACCATATAAAAATGGCAAAGAAAATGATTATGAGACAACGGACAATTACCTTCTTGTAGCGCTCTTTGAGACTCGAAATATACTAAAATCATAATCAAGTCTAATACATCCTTCTTTGCGTTTTAACAAAAACTGTTTCTTTACTTACAGATGCTAATTCATTCGCATTTTCCTCTTCGTTAATCTGAAACATCAATGGTCTTACTTACTTGTGCACGTCATTCCGTCACCCTGGTATCCAGTATTGCATGAGCATGTATAACTTCCCTCGTTGTCCGTACACGAAGCCATGGCGTGACAATTGTTCGTATTATCTGTTGCACATTCATCGATATCTGTAAAAGATTTCAAGAAAACAAGCATTGTATATATTACAACTTATTGATGGTTTTGTTTGAAACAGAGTTGCCTCTGAATTGGCTTTAGCCATGTTACCCATATAGAAAATGGGAAAGAAAATAATTCTCAGACAACGGAGAATTACCTTCTTGTAGCGCTCTTTGAGACTCGAAATATACTCAAATCAAAATCAAGTCTAATACATCCTTCTTTGCGTTTTAACAAAAACTGTTTCTTTACTTACAGATGCTAATTCATTCGCATTTTCCTCTTCGTTAATCAGAAACATCAATGGTCTTACTTACTTGTGCACGTCATTCCGTCACCCTGGTATCCAGTATTGCATGAGCATGTATAACTTCCCTCGTTGTCCGAACACGAAGCCATGGTGTGACAATTGTTCGTATTATCTGATGCACATTCATTGATATCTGTAAAAGATTTCAAGAAAACAAGCATTCTGTATATTACAACTTATTGATAGTTTTGTTTGAAACAAAGTTGCCTGTAAAATTGGATTTAACCATATAAAAATGGCAAAGAAAATGATTATGAGACAATGGACAATTACCTTCTTATAGCGCTCTTCGACACTCGAAATATATAATGAGATCAAAATCAAGTCTAATACATCTCTCATTGCATTTTAACAAAATCTGTTACTATACTTATTCATTCGCATTTTTCTCTACGTTATCAGAAACATCAATAGTCTTACTTACTTGTGCACGTCATTCCGTCACCCTGGTATCCAGTATTGCATGAGCATGTATAACTTCCCTCGTTGTCCGAACACGAAGACATGGTGTGACAATTGTTCGTATTATCTGATGCACATTCATTGATATCTGTAAAAAATTTCAAGAAAACAAGCATTCTATATATTACAACTTATTGATAGTTTTGTTTGAAACAAAGTTGCCTCTAAACTGGCTTTAGCCATATCGAAAAGGCAAAGAAAATGATTATGAGACAATGGACAATTACCTTCTTATAGCGCTCTTCGACACTCGAAATATATAATGAGATCAAAATCAAGTCTAATACATCTCTCATTGCATTTTAACAAAATCTGTTACTATACTTATTCATTCGCATTTTTCTCTACGTTATCAGAAACATCAATAGTCTTACTTACTTGTGCACGTCATTCCGTCACCCTGGTATCCAGTATTGCATGAGCATGTATAACTTCCCTCGTTGTCCGAACACGAAGCCATGGTGTGACAATTGTTCGTATTATCTGATGCACATTCATTGATATCTGTAAAAAATTTCAAGAAAACAAGCATTCTATATATTACAACTTATTGATAGTTTTGTTTGAAACAAAGTTGCCTCTAAACTGGCTTTAGCCATATCGAAAAGGCAAAGAAAATGATTATGAGACAATGGACAATTACCTTCTTATAGCGCTCTTTGACACTCGCAATATATTATGAGATGAAAATCAAGTCTAATATATCCTTCTTTGCGTTTTAACAAAAACTGTTTCTTTACTTACAGATGCTAATTCATTCGCATTTTCCTCTTCGTTAATCAGAAACATCAATGGTCTTACTTACTTGTGCACGTCATTCCGTCACCCTGGTATCCAGTATTGCATGAGCATGTATAACTTCCCTCGTTGTCCGAACACGAAGCCATGGTGTGACAATTGTTCGTATTATCTGATGCACATTCATTGATATCTGTAAAAGATTTCAAGAAAACAAGCATTCTGTATATTACAACTTATTGATAGTTTTGTTTGAAACAAAGTTGCCTGTAAAATTGGATTTAACCATATAAAAATGGCAAAAAAAATGATTATGAGACAATGGACAATTACCTTCTAATAGCGCTCTTTGACACTCGCAATATATAATGAGATCAAAATCAAGTCTAATACATCCTTCTTTGCGTTTTAACAAAAACTGTTTCTTTACTTACAGATGCTAATTCATTCGCATTTTCCTCTTCGTTAATCAGAAACATCAATGGTCTTACTTACTTGTGCACGTCATTCCGTCACCCTGGTATCCAGTATTGCATGAGCATGTATAACTTCCCTCGTTGTCCGAACACGAAGCCATGGCGTGACAATTGTTCGAATTATCTGATGCACATTCATCGATATCTGTAAAAGATTTAATGAAAACAAGCGCTGTATATATTACAACTTATTGATAGTTTTGTTTGAAAAGGATTTTCCTTTAAATTTGCTTTAGCGATATAGGAAACGACAAAGATAATGATTGCTAGGTAATGAAAAATTACATCTCAGACTCGAAATATACTGAAATCATAATCAGATTTAATACATCCTTCTTTGCGTTTTAACAAAATCTGTTACTTTACTTACAGATGCTAATTCATTCGCATTTTTCTCTTCGTTATCAGAAACATCAATGATCTTTCTTACTTGTGCACGTCATTCCGTCACCCTGGTATCCAGTATTGCATGAGCATGTATAACTTCCCTCGTTGTCCGAACACGAAGCCATGGCGTGACAATTGTTCGTATTACCTGTTCCACATTCATCGATATCTGTAAAAGATTTCAAGAAAACAAGCATTGTATATATTACAACTTATTGATGGTTTTGTTTGAAACAGAGTTGCCCCTGAATTGGCTTTAGCCATGTTAGCCATATAGAAAATGGCAAAGAAAATAATTCTCAGAAAACGGAGAATTACCTTCTTATAGCGCTCTTTGAGACTCGAAACATACTAAAATCAAAATCAAGTCTAATACATCCTTCTTTGCGTTTTAACAAAAACTGTTTCTTTACTTACAGATGCTGATTCATTCGCATTTTTCTCTTCGTTATCAGAAACATCAGTGGTCTTACTTACTTGAGCAAGTCATACCGTCACCCTGGTATCCAGTATTGCATGAGCATGTATAACTTCCCTCGTTGTCCGAACACGAAGCCATGGTGTGACAATTGTTCGTATTATCTGATGCACATTCATCGATATCTGTAAAAGATTTCAAGAAAAGAAGCATTGCATATATTACAACTTATTGATGGTTTTGTTTGAAACAGAGTTGCCCCTGAATTGGCTTTAGCCATGTTAGCCATATAGAAAATGGCAAAGAAAATAATTCTCAGAAAACGGAGAATTACCTTCTTATAGCGCTCTTTGAGACTCGAAACATACTAAAATCAAAATCAAGTCTAATACATCCTTCTTTGCGTTTTAACAAAAACTGTTTCTTTACTTACAGATGCTGATTCATTCGCATTTTTCTCTTCGTTATCAGAAACATCAGTGGTCTTACTTACTTGAGCAAGTCATACCGTCACCCTGGTATCCAGTATTGCATGAGCATGTATAACTTCCCTCGTTGTCCGAACACGAAGCCATGGTGTGACAATTGTTCGTATTATCTGATGCACATTCATCGATATCTGTAAAAGATTTCAAGAAAACAAGCATTCTATATATTACAACTTATTGATAGTTTTGTTTGAAACAAAGTTGCCGGTAAATTGGATTTAACCATGTAAAAATGGCAAAGAAAATGATTATGAGACAACGGACAATTACCTTCTTATAGCGCACTTTCACACTCGAAATATATAGTGAGATGAAAATCAAGTCTATCATACTTCTTTGCGTTTTAACAAAAACTGTTACTTTACTTACAGATGCTAATTTCTTCGCATTTTTCTCTTCGTTGTCAGAAACATCAATGGTCTTACTTACTTGTGCACGTCATTCCGTCACCCTGGTATCCAGTATTGCATGAGCATGTATAACTTCCCTCGTTGTCCGTACACGAAGCCATGGCGTGACAATTGTTCGTATTATCTGTTGCACATTCATCGATATCTGTAAAAGATTTCAAGAAAAGAAGCATTGTATATATTACAACTTATTGATGGTTTTGTTTGAAACAGAGTTGCCTCTGAATTGGCTTTAGCCATGTTAGCCATATAGAAAATGGGAAAGAAAATAATTCTCAGACAACGGAGAATTACCTTCTTGTAGCGCTCTTTGAGACTCGAAATATACTCAAATCAAAATCAAGTCTAATACATCCTTCTTTGCATTTTAACAAAAACTGTTTCTTTACTTACAGATGCTAATTCATTCGCATTTTCCTCTTCGTTAATCAGAAACATCAATGGTCTTACTTACTTGTGCACGTCATTCCGTCACCCTGGTATCCAGTATTGCATGAGCATGTATAACTTCCCTCGTTGTCCGAACACGAAGCCATGGTGTGACAATTGTTCGTATTATCTGATGCACATTCATTGATATCTGTACAAGATTTCAAGAAAACAAGCATTCTATATATTACAACTTATTGATAGTTTTGTTTGAAACAAAGTTGCCTGTAAATTGGATTTAACCATATAAAAATGGCAAAGAAAATGATTATGAGACAACGGACAATTACCTTCTTGTAGCGCTCTTTGAGACTCGAAATATACTAAAATCATAATCAAGTCTAATACATCCTTCTTTGCGTTTTAACAAAAACTGTTTCTTTACTTACAGATGCTAATTCATTCGCATTTTCCTCTTCGTTAATCTGAAACATCAATGGTCTTACTTACTTGTGCACGTCATTCCGTCACCCTGGTATCCAGTATTGCATGAGCATGTATAACTTCCCTCGTTGTCCGTACACGAAGCCATGGCGTGACAATTGTTCGTATTATCTGTTGCACATTCATCGATATCTGTAAAAGATTTCAAGAAAACAAGCATTGTATATATTACAACTAATTGATGGTTTTGTTTGAAACAGAGTTGCCTCTGAATTGGCTTTAGCCATGTTACCCATATAGAAAATGGGAAAGAAAATAATTCTCAGACAACGGAGAATTACCTTCTTGTAGCGCTCTTTGAGACTCGAAATATACTCAAATCAAAATCAAGTCTAATACATCCTTCTTTGCGTTTTAACAAAAACTGTTTCTTTACTTACAGATGCTAATTCATTCGCATTTTCCTCTTCGTTAATCAGAAACATCAACGGTCTTACTTACTTGTGCACGTCATTCCGTCACCCTGGTATCCAGTATTGCATGAGCATGTATAACTTCCCTCGTTGTCCGAACACGAAGCCATGGTGTGACAATTGTTCGTATTATCTGATGCACATTCATCGATATCTGTAAAATATTTCAGGAAAACAAGCATTGTATATATTGGAACTTATTGATAGTTTTGTTTGAAACACGGTTGCCTCTAAACTGGCTTTACCCATATCGAAAAGGAAAAGAAAATGATTCTCAGACAAAGGAGAGATGCACTTTTATAGCGCTCTTTGAGACTCCAAATATACTCAAATCATAATCAAGTTTAATAGATCCTTCTTTGCGTTTTAACAAAAACTGTTTCTTTACTTACAGATGCTAATTCATTCGCATTTTCCTCTTCGTTAATCAGAAACATCAATGGTCTTACTTACTTGTGCACGTCATTCCGTCACCCTGGTATCCAGTATTGCATGAGCATGTATAACTTCCCTCGTTGTCCGAACACGAAGCCATGGTGTGACAATTGTTCGTATTATCTGATGCACATTCATTGATATCTGTAAAAGATTTCAAGAAAACAAGCATTCTGTATATTACAACTTATTGATAGTTTTGTTTGAAACAAAGTTGCCTGTAAAATTGGATTTAACCATATAAAAATGGCAAAGAAAATGATTATGAGACAATGGACAATTACCTTCTTATAGCGCTCTTCGACACTCGAAATATATAATGAGATCAAAATCAAGTCTAATACATCTCTCATTGCATTTTAACAAAATCTGTTACTATACTTATTCATTCGCATTTTTCTCTACGTTATCAGAAACATCAATAGTCTTACTTACTTGTGCACGTCATTCCGTCACCCTGGTATCCAGTATTGCATGAGCATGTATAACTTCCCTCGTTGTCCGAACACGAAGCCATGGTGTGACAATTGTTCGTATTATCTGATGCACATTCATTGATATCTGTAAAAAATTTCAAGAAAACAAGCATTCTATATATTACAACTTATTGATAGTTTTGTTTGAAACAAAGTTGCCTCTAAACTGGCTTTAGCCATATCGAAAAGGCAAAGAAAATGATTATGAGACAATGGACAATTACCTTCTTATAGCGCTCTTTGACACTCGCAATATATAATGAGATGAAAATCAAGTCTAATATATCCTTCTTTGCGTTTTAACAAAAACTGTTTCTTTACTTACAGATGCTAATTCATTCGCATTTTCCTCTTCGTTAATCAGAAACATCAATGGTCTTACTTACTTGTGCACGTCATTCCGTCACCCTGGTATCCAGTATTGCATGAGCATGTATAACTTCCCTCGTTGTCCGAACACGAAGCCATGGTGTGACAATTGTTCGTATTATCTGATGCACATTCATTGATATCTGTAAAAGATTTCAAGAAAACAAGCATTCTGTATATTACAACTTATTGATAGTTTTGTTTGAAACAAAGTTGCCTGTAAAATTGGATTTAACCATATAAAAATGGCAAAGAAAATGATTATGAGACAATGGACAATTACCTTCTTATAGCGCTCTTCGACACTCGAAATATATAATGAGATCAAAATCAAGTCTAATACATCTCTCATTGCATTTTAACAAAATCTGTTACTATACTTATTCATTCGCATTTTTCTCTACGTTATCAGAAACATCAATAATCTTACTTACTTGTGCACGTCATTCCGTCACCCTGGTATCCAGTATTGCATGAGCATGTATAACTTCCCTCGTTGTCCGAACACGAAGCCATGGTGTGACAATTGTTCGTATTATCTGATGCACATTCATTGATATCTGTAAAAAATTTCAAGAAAACAAGCATTCTATATATTACAACTTATTGATAGTTTTGTTTGAAACAAAGTTGCCTCTAAACTGGCTTTAGCCATATCGAAAAGGCAAAGAAAATGATTATGAGACAATGGACAATTACCTTCTTATAGCGCTCTTCGACACTCGAAATATATAATGAGATCAAAATCAAGTCTAATAAATCTCTCATTGCATTTTAACAAAATCTGTTACTATACTTATTCATTCGCATTTTTCTCTACGTTATCAGAAACATCAATAGTCTTACTTACTTGTGCACGTCATTCCATTACCCTGGTATCCAGTATTGCATGAGCATGTATAACTTCCCTCGTTGTCCGAACACGAAGCCATGGTGTGACAATTGTTCGTATTATCTGATGCACATTCATTGATATCTGTAAAAAATTTCAAGAAAACAAGCATTCTATATATTACAACTTATTGATAGTTTTGTTTGAAACAAAGTTGCCTCTAAACTGGCTTTAGCCATATCGAAAAGGCAAAGAAAATGATTATGAGACAATGGACAATTACCTTCTTATAGCGCTCTTTGACACTCGCAATATATAATGAGATGAAAATCAAGTCTAATATATCCTTCTTTGCGTTTTAACAAAAACTGTTTCTTTACTTACAGATGCTAATTCATTGGCATTTTCCTCTTCGTTAATCAGAAACATCAATGGTCTTACTTACTTGTGCACGTCATTCCGTCACCCTGGTATCCAGTATTGCATGAGCATGTATAACTTCCCTCGTTGTCCGAACACGAAGCCATGGTGTGACAATTGTTCGTATTATCTAATGCACATTCATTGATATCTGTAAAAGATTTCAAGAAAACAAGCATTCTATATATTACAACATATTGATAGTTTTGTTTGAAACAAAGTTGCCTGTAAATTGGATTTAACCATATAAAAATGGCAAAGAAAATGATTATGAGACAATGGACAATTACCTTCTTATAGCGCTCTTCGACTCTCGAAATATATAATGAGATCAAAATCAAGTCTAATACATCTCTCATTGCATTTTAACAAAATCTGTTACTATACTTATTCATTCGCATTTTTCTCTACGCTATCAGAAACATCAATAGTCTTACTTACTTGTGCACGTCATTCCGTCACCCTGGTATCCAGTATTGCATGAGCATGTATAACTTCCCTCGTTGTCCGAACACGAAGCCATGGCGTGACAATTGTTCGTATTATCTGATGCACATTCATCGATATCTGTAAAAGATTTCAAGAAAACAAGCATTCTATATATTACAACTTATTGATAGTTTTGTTTGAAACAAAGTTGCCTGTAAATTGGATTTAACCATATAAAATGGCAAAGAAAATGATTATGAGACAATGGACAATTACCTTCTTATATGCTCTTGACACTCGCAATATATAATGAGATCAAAATCAAGTCTAATACATCTCTCATTGCATTTTAACAAAATCTGTTACTATACTTATTCATTCGCATTTTCTCTACGCTATCAGAACATCAATAGTCTTACTTACTTGTGCACGTCATTCCGTCACCCTGGTATCCAGTATTGCATGAGCATGTATAACTTCCCTCGTTGTCCGAACACGAAGCCATGGCGTGACAATTGTTCGTATTATCTGATGCACATTCATCGATATCTGTAAAAGATTTCAAGAAAACAAGCATTCTATATATTACAACTTATTGATAGTTTTGTTTGAAACAAAGTTGCCTGTAAATTGGATTTAACCATATAAAAATGGCAAAGAAAATGATTATGAGACAATGGACAATTACCTTCTTATATTGCTCTTTGACACTCGCAATATATAATGAGATCAAAATCAAGTCTAATACATCCTTCTTTGCGTTTTAACAAAAACTGTTTCTTTACTTACAGATGCTAATTCATTCGCATTTTCCTCTTCGTTAATCAGAAATATCAATGGTCTTACTTACTTGTGCACGTCATTCCGTCACCCTGGTATCCAGTATTGCATGAGCATGTATAACTTCCCTCGTTGTCCGAACACGAAGCCATGGTGTGACAATTGTTCGTATTATCTGATGCACATTCATTGATATCTGTAAAAGATTTCAAGAAAAAAAGCATTCTTTATATTACAACTTATTGATAGTTTTGTTTGAAACAAAGTTGCCTGTAAATTGGATTTAACCATATAAAAATGGCAAAGAAAATGATTATGAGACAATGGACAATTACCTTCTTGTAGCGCTCTTTGAGACTCGAAATATACTCAAATCAAAATCAAGTCTAATACATCTCTCATTGCATTTTAACAAAATCTGTTACTATACTTACGGCTACTAATTCATTCGTATTTTTCTCTACGTTATCAGAAACATCAATAGTCTTACTTACTTGTGCACCTCATTCCGTCACCCTGGTATCCATTATTGCATGAGCATGTATAACTTCCCTCGTTGTCCGAACACGAAGCCATGGTGTGACAATTGTTCGTATTATCTGATGCACATTCATTGATATCTGTAAAAGATTTCAAGAAAACAAGCATTCTATATATTACAACTTATTGATAGTTTTGTTTGAAACAGAGTTGCCCCTGAATTGGCTTTAGCCATGTTAGCCATATAGAAAATGGCAAAGAAAATAATTCTCAGACAACGGAGAATTACCTTCTTGTAGCGCTCTTTGAGACTCGAAATATACTCAAATCAAAATCAAGTGTAATACATCCTTCTTTGCGTTTTAACAAAAACTGTTTCTTTACTTACAGATGCTAATTCATTCGCATTTTCCTCTTCGTTAATCTGAAACATCAATGGTCTTACTTACTTGTGCACGTCATTCCATCACCCTGGTATCCCGTATTGCATGAGCATGTATAACTTCCCTCGTTGTCCGAACACGAAGCCATGGTGTGACAATTGTTCGTATTATCTGATGCACATTCATTGATATCTGTAAAAGATTTCAAGAAAAAAAGTATTCTATATATTACAACTTATTGATAGTTTTGTTTGAAACAAAGTTGCCTCTAAATTGGATTTAACCATATAAAAATGGCAAAGAAAATGATTATGAGACAACGGACAATTACCTTCTTGTAGCGCTCTTTGAGACTCGAAATATACTCAAATCAAAATCAAGTCTAATACATCTCTCATTGCATTTTAACAAAATCTGTTACTATACTTACGGATACTAATTCATTCGTATTTTTCTCTACGTTATCAGAAACATCAATAGTCTTACTTACTTGTGCACCTCATTCCGTCACCCTGGTATCCATTATTGCATGAGCATGTATAACTTCCCTCGTTGTCCGAACACGAAGCCATGGTGTGACAATTGTTCGTATTATCTGATGCACATTCATTGATATCTGTAAAAGATTTCAAGAAAACAAGCATTCTATATATTACAACTTATTGATAGTTTTGTTTGAAACAGAGTTGCCCCTGAATTGGCTTTAGCCATGTTAGCCATATAGAAAATGGCAAAGAAAACAATTCTCAGACAACGGAGAATTACCTTCTTGTAGCGCTCTTTGAGACTCGAAATATACTCAAATCAAAATCAAGTGTAATACATCCTTCTTTGCGTTTTAACAAAAACTGTTTCTTTACTTACAGATGCTAATTCATTCGCGTTTTCCTCTTCGTTAATCAGAAACATCAATGGTCTTACTTACTTGTGCACGTCATTCCGTCACCCTGGTATCCAGTATTGCATGAGCATGTATAACTTCCCTCGTTGTCCGAACACGAAGCCATGCTGTGACAATTGTTCGTATTATCTGATGCACATTCATTGATATCTGTAAAAAATTTCAAGAAAACAAGCATTCTATATATTACAACTTATTGATAGTTTTGTTTGAAACAAAGTTGCCTCTAAACTGGCTTTAGCCATATCGAAAAGACAAAGAAAATGATTATGAGACAATGGACAATTACCTTCTTATAGCGCTCTTTGACACTCGCAATATATAATGAGATGAAAATCAAGTCTAATATATCCTTCTTTGCGTTTTAACAAAAACTGTTTCTTTACTTACAGATGCTAATTCATTCGCATTTTCCTCTTCGTTAATCAGAAACATCAATGGTCTTACTTACTTGTGCACGTCATTCCGTCACCCTGGTATCCAGTATTGCATGAGCATGTATAACTTCCCTCGTTGTCCGAACACGAAGCCATGGTGTGACAATTGTTCGTATTATCTGATGCACATTCATTGATATCTGTAAAAGATTTCAAGAAAACAAGCATTCTATATATTACAACTTATTGATAGTTTTGTTTGAAACAGAGTTGCCCCTGAATTGGCTTTAGCCATGTTAGCCATATAGAAAATGGCAAAGAAAATAATTCTCAGACAACGGAGAATTACCTTCTTGTAGCGCTCTTTGAGACTCGAAATATACTCAAATCAAAATCAAGTCTAATACATCCTTCTTTGCGTTTTAACAAAAACTGTTTCTTTACTTACAGATGCTAATTCATTCGCATTTTCCTCTTCGTTAATCTGAAACATCAATGGTCTTACTTACTTGTGCACGTCATTCCGTCACCTTGGTATCCAGTATTGCATGAGCATGTATAACTTCCCTCGTTGTCCGAACACGAAGCCATGGTGTGACAATTGTTCGTATTATCTGATGCACATTCATTGATATCTGTAAAAGATTTCAAGAAAACAAGCATTCTATATATTACAACTTATTGATAGTTTTGTTTGAAACAGAGTTGCCCCTGAATTGGCTTTAGCCATGTTAGCCATATAGAAAATGGCAAAGAAAACAATTCTCAGACAACGGAGAATTACCTTCTTGTAGCGCTCTTTGAGACTCGAAATATACTCAAATCAAAATCAAGTGTAATACATCCTTCTTTGCGTTTTAACAAAAACTGTTTCTTTACTTACAGATGCTAATTCATTGGCGTTTTCCTCTTCGTTAATCAGAAACATCAATGGTCTTACTTACTTGTGCACGTCATTCCGTCACCCTGGTATCCAGTATTGCATGAGCATGTATAACTTCCCTCGTTGTCCGAACACGAAGCCATGGTGTGACAATTGTTCGTATTATCTGATGCACATTCATTGATATCTGTAAAAAATTTCAAGAAAACAAGCATTCTATATATTACAACTTATTGATAGTTTTGTTTGAAACAAAGTTGCCTCTAAACTGGCTTTAGCCATATCGAAAAGACAAAGAAAATGATTATGAGACAATGGACAATTACCTTCTTATAGCGCTCTTTGACACTCGCAATATATAATGAGATGAAAATCAAGTCTAATATATCCTTCTTTGCGTTTTAACAAAACTGTTTCTTTACTTACAGATGCTAATTCATTCGCATTTTCCTCTTCGTTAATCAGAAACATCAATGGTCTTACTTACTTGTGCACGTCATTCCGTCACCCTGGTATCCAGTATTGCATGAGCATGTATAACTTCCCTCGTTGTCCGAACACGAAGCCATGGTGTGACAATTGTTCGTATTATCTGATGCACATTCATTGATATCTGTAAAAGATTTCAAGAAAACAAGCATTCTATATATTACAACTTATTGATAGTTTTGTTTGAAACAGAGTTGCCCCTGCATTGGCTTTAGCCATGTTAGCCATATAGAAAATGGCAAAGAAAATAATTCTCAGACAACGGAGAATTACCTTCTTGTAGCGCTCTTTGAGACTCGAAATATACTCAAATCAAAATCAAGTCTAATACATCTGTTATTCCATTTTAACAAAATCTGTTACTATACTTACGGATACTAATTCATTCGCATTTTTCTCTACGTTATCAGAAACATCAATAGTCTTACTTACTTGTGCACGTCATTCCGTCACCCTGGTATCCAGTATTGCATGAGCATGTATAACTTCCCTCGTTGTCCGAACACGAAGCCATGGCGTGACAATTGTTCGTATTATCTGATGCACATTCATCGATATCTGTAAAAGATTTCAAGAAAACAAGCATTCTATATATTACAACTTATTGATAGTTTTGTTTGAAACAAAGTTGCCTGTAAATTGGATTTAACCATATAAAAATGGCAAAGAAAATGATTATGAGACAACGGACAATTACCTTCTTATAGCGCACTTTGACATTCGAAATATACTCAAATCAAAATCAAGTCTAATACATCCTTCTTTGCGTTTTAACAAAAACTGTTTCTTTACTTACAGATGCTAATTCATTCGCATTTTCCTCTTCGTTAATCAGAAACATCAATGGTCTTACTTACTTGTGCACGTCATTCCGTCACCCTGGTATCCAGTATTGCATGAGCATGTATAACTTCCCTCGTTGTCCGAACACGAAGCCATGGTGTGACAATGGTTCGTATTATCTGATGCACATTCATTGATATCTGTAAAAGATTTCAAGAAAACAAGCATTCTGTATATTACAACTTATTGATAGTTTTGTTTGAAACAAAGTTGCCTGTAAAATTGGATTTAACCATATAAAAATGGCAAAGAAAATGATTATGAGACAATGGACAATTACCTTCTTATAGCGCTCTTTGACACTCGCAATATATAAAGAGATCAAAATCAAGTCTAATACATCTGTTTTTGCATTTTAACAAAATCTGTTACTATACTTACGGATACTAATTCATTCGCATTTTTCTCTTCGTTGTCAGAAACATCAATGGTCTTACTTACTTGTGCACGTCATTCCGTCACCCTGGTATCCAGTATTGCATGAGCATGTATAACTTCCCTCGTTGTCCGAACACGAAGCCATGGTGTGACAATTGTTCGTATTATCTGATGCACATTCATTGATATCTGTAAAAGATTTCAAGAAAACAAGCATTCTATATATTACAACCTATTGATAGTTTTGTTTGAAACAAAGTTGCCTGTAAATTGGATTTAACCATATAAAAATGGCAAAGAAAATGATTATGAGACAATGGACAATTACCTTCTTATAGCGCTCTTCGACACTCGAAATATATAATGAGATCAAAATCAAGTCTAATACATCTCTCATTGCATTTTAACAAAATCTGTTACTATACTTATTCATTCGCATTTTTCTCTACGTTATCAGAAACATCAATAGTCTTACTTACTTGTGCACGTCATTCCGTCACCCTGGTATCCAGTATTGCATGAGCATGTATAACTTCCCTCGTTGTCCGAACACGAAGCCATGGTGTGACAATTGTTCGTATTATCTGATGCACATTCATTGATATCTGTAAAAGATTTCAAGAAAACAAGCATTCTATATATTACAACTTATTGATAGTTTTGTTTGAAACAGGGTTGCCTCTAAACTGGCTTTAACCATATCGAAAAGGCAAAGAAAATGATTCTCAGACAAAGGAGAATTGCATTTTTATAGCGCTCTTTGAGACTCGAAATATACTAAAATCATAATCAAGTTTAATACATCCTTCTTTGCGTTTTAACAAACACTGTTACTTTACTTCAGATGCTAATTCATTCGTATTCTTCTCTTCGTTATCAGAAACATCAGTGGTCTTACTTACTTGAGCAAGTCATACCGTCACCCTGGTATCCAGTATTGCATGAGCATGTATAACTTCCCTCGTTGTCCGAACACGAAGCCATGGTGTGACAATTGTTCGTATTATCTGATGCACATTCATTGATATCTGTAAAAGATTTCAAGAAAACAAGCATTCTATATATTACAACTTATTGATAGTTTTGTTTGAAACAGAGTTGCCCCTGAATTGGCTTTAGCCATGTTAGCCATATAGAAAATGGCAAAGAAAATAATTCTCAGACAACGGAGAATTACCTTCTTGTAGCGCTCTTTGACACTCGCAATATATAATGAGATCAAAATCAAGTCTAATACATCTGTTATTCCATTTTAACAAAATCTGTTACTATACTTACGGATACTAATTCATTCGCATTTTTCTCTACGTTATCAGAAACATCAATAGTCTTACTTACTTGTGCACGTCATTCCGTCACCCTGGTATCCAGTATTGCATGAACATGTATAACTTCCCTCGTTGTCCGAACACGAAGCCATGGCGTGACAATTGTTCGTATTATCTGATGCACATTCATCGATATCTGTAAAAGATTTCAAGAAAACAAGCATTCTATATATTACAACTTATTGATAGTTTTGTTTGAAACAAAGTTGCCTGTAAATTGGATTTAACCATATAAAAATGGCAAAGAAAATGATTATGAGACAACGGACAATTACCTTCTTATAGCGCACTTTGACATTCGAAATATACTCAAATCAAAATCAAGTCTAATACATCCTTCTTTGCGTTTTAACAAAAACTGTTTCTTTACTTCAGATGCTAATTCATTCGTATTTTTCTCTACGTTATCAGAAACATCAGTGGTCTTACTTACTTGAGCAAGTCATACCGTCACCCTGGTATCCAGTATTGCATGAGCATGTATAACTTCCCTCGTTGTCCAAACACGAAGCCATGGCGTGACAATTGTTCGTATTATCTGATGCACATTCATCGATATCTGTAAAAGATTTCAAGAAAACAAGCATTGTATATATTGCAACTTATTGATAGTTTTGTTTGAAACAGGGTTGCCTCTAAACTGGCTTTAGCCATATCGAAAAGGCAAAGAAAATGATTCTCAGACAAAGGAGAATTGCATTTTTATAGCGCTCTTTGATACTCGAAATATACTAAAATCATAATCAAGTTTCATACATCCTTCTTTGCGTTTTAACAAAAACTGTTACTTTACTTACAGATGCTAATTCATTCGCATTTTTCTCTTCGTTATCAGAAACATCAGTGGTCTTACTTACTTGAGCAAGTCATTCCGTCACCCTGGTATCCAGTATTGCATGAGCATGTATAACTTCCCTCGTTGTCCGAACACGAAGCCATGGTGTGACAATTGTTCGTATTATCTGATGCACATTCATTGATATCTGTAAAAGATTTCAAGAAAACAAGCATTGTATATATTGCAACTTATTGATAGTTTTGTTTGAAACAAAGTTGCCTGTAAAATTGGATTTAACCATATAAAAATGGCAAAGAAAATGATTATGAGACAATGGACAATTACCTTCTTATAGCGCTCTTTGACACTCGCAATATATAAAGAGATCAAAATCAAGTCTAATACATCTGTTATTGCATTTTAACAAAATCTGTTACTATACTTACGGATACTAATTCATTCGCATTTTTCTCTTCGTTGTCAGAAACATCAATGGTCTTACTTACTTGTGCACGTCATTCCGTCACCCTGGTATCCAGTATTGCATGAGCATGTATAACTTCCCTCGTTGTCCGAACACGAAGCCATGGTGTGACAATTGTTCGTATTATCTGATGCACATTCATCGATATCTGTAAAAGATTTCAAGAAAACAAGCATTCTAAATATTACAACTTATTGATAGTTTTGTTTGAAAGAGAGTAGCCTCCAAATTAGTTCTAACCATATAGAAATGGCAAAGAAAATGATTCTCAGACAAAGGAGAATTACCTTCTTATAGCGCACTTTGACACTCGAAATATATAGTGAGATGAAAATCAAGTCTATCATACTTCTTTACGTTTTAAGAAAAACTGTTACTTTACTTACAGATGCTAATTTCTTCGCATTTTTCTCTTCATTGTCAGAAACATCAATGGTCTTACTTACTTGTGCACGTCATTCCGTCACCCTGGTATCCAGTATTGCATGAGCATGTATAACTTCCCTCGTTGTCCGAACACGAAGCCATGGTGTGACAATTGTTCGTATTATCTGATGCACATTCATCGATATCTGTAAAAGAATTCAAGAAAACAAGCATTCTATATATTACAACTTATTGATGGTTTTGTTTGAAACAGAGTTACCCCTGAATTGGCTTTAGCCATGTTAGCCATATAGAAAATGGCAAAGAAAATAATTCTCAGACAACGGAGAATTACCTTCTTGTAGCGCTCTTTGAGACTCGAAATATACTCAAATCAAAATCAAGTCTAATACATCCTTCTTTGCGTTTTAACAAAAACTGTTTCTTTACTTACAGATGCTAATTCATTCGCATTTTCCTCTTCGTTAATCAGAAACATCAATGGTCTTACTTACTTGTGCACGTCACTCCGTCACCCTGGTATCCAGTATTGCATGAGCATGTATAACTTCCCTCGTTGTCCGAACATGAAGCCATGGTGTGACAATTGTTCGTATTATCTGATGCACATTCATTGATATCTGTAAAAGATTTAATGAAAACAAGCACTGTATATATTACAACTTATTGATAGTTTTGTTTGAAACAAAGTTGCCTGTAAATTGGATTTAACCATATAAAAATGGCAAAGAAAATGATTATGAGACAACGGACAATTACCTTCTTATAGCGCTCTTTGACACTCGCAATATATAATGAGATCAAAATCAAGTCTAATACATCTTTCATTGCGTTTTAACAAAATCTGTTACTATACTTACGGATACTAATCCATTCGCATTTTCCTCTTCGTTAATCAGAAACATCAATAGTCTTACTTACTTGTGCACGTCATTCCGTCACCCTGGTATCCAGCATTACATGAGCATGTATAACTTCCCTCGTTGTCCGAACACGAAGCCATGGCGTGACAATTGTTCGTATTATCTGATGCACATTCATCGATATCTGTAAAAGATTTAATGAAAACAAGCACTGTATATATTACAACTTATTGATAGTTTTGTTTGAAAAGGATTTTCCTTTAAATTTGCTTTAGCGATATAGGAAACGACAAAGACAATGATTGCCAGGCAATGAAAAATTACATCTCAGACTCGAAATATACTGAAGTCATAATCAGATTTAATACATCCTTCTTTGCGTTTTAACAAAATCTGTTACTTACAGATGCTAATTCATTCGCATTTTTCTCTTCGTTATCAGAAACATCAATGGTCTTACTTACTTGAGCAAGTCATACCGTCACCCTGGTATCCAGTATTGCATGAGCATGTATAACTTCCCTCGTTGTCCGAACACGAAGCCATGGTGTGACAATTGTTCGTATTATCTGATGCACATTCATCGATATCTGTAATAGATTTAATGAAAACAAGCACTGTATATATCACAAATTATTGATAGTTTTGTTTGAAACAGAGTTGCCACTGAAATGACTTTAGCCATGTTAGCCATATAGAAAATGGCAAAGAAAATAATTCTCAGACAACGGAGAATTACCTT
>CM057165.1:20510744-20527124 GCA_029962745.1 Echinometra lucunter | reverse complement strand
ATAACAAATTTCTTGTTATGAGAGAAGTGTTTAGTTATCAAAATACACTATAGGCATATATGATACCTAATATATATATATATATATGGTTACTTCGCTGCCAAATATGACTCTTTTTGTCACATCGCTGGTCCATTTTTGCTACCCCCGAACCACTCTTGTTTTTTTAATATTACGAGCGAGCGAAGCGAGCGAGGAATCCCACACTGTTTTTGATGGTAGAAGTAGTAACCCCTTCGGCAAATTACACTGTGAGCCCATGAAACATCTACATTATCTATTCGGTCTCATCTCACTTACCGAATTCGTTTGCTTTTCAAAACCATTAATATCAAACGAGCGAGTGTAGCGAGTGAGGAAAAATATACCCTTTTCCATATGATAGCAGTGTTATTTCGTCATCATAATAATGTGATAATGCGCTATACAAGAACGGAATGTTATCATTATCATCATCAGAATACAATATAAACCTGTCATGCCTGTATGATATCTAAATAATACATCCGATCACCAGTGTGCCGAATATGACACTGTTTTAGCTACCTGGCTTGCAGTCCGAATCCATTCTGTTTCTACCATTAGCTAGCAAGCAAAGTCAACGTCCGATCCCGGCAAAATTATATGGATTCGTCACCAAATTTTTTTCAACCCCATTACTGCCCAAATATTATGATATTTTGGAATCTCGCTGCTATGATAATCTACTTGCTGCCCGAAATCATCTTGTATCTAGCTTTTAACAGCGAGAGTAGCGAGCGAGCTAACGAAAAATATGTTTGTTTTGTTTTTAAATCTAGGCCGTTATCTACTGAAAGTGTATCTATTTTTAGGTCAACTGGCCGTTCGATTTCTTGGAGTGATATCTTGTTTGGTTATATTACTTCCTATGAGTAGGAGAATAGTATAACATTAGACAGGAACTGTAGATGCAAACCGATTTCCTTTCATGAGAATAGTAATTATCATCGGCATTGGTTAAGATACTTAAATGCGAGCGAGCGAAGCGAGCGAGCGCTTCCCTGCCAGTGTCCCATTTACTTTCTTTTCCCCTGTTTTCCGCTTTCATTTCACTTCCTTCTTTCCCTTTTCTTTCTTTTCTCTTTCTTTTTCTTTTTTTTTTCTTTTTTTTTTCTTTTTTTTTGGTTCGGAAATTATTGGGGGGGCAACTGATGGAAAATTTATCAGCGTGACAATAACAGAAATTTTCTTTAAAAAAAAAAATCAGAATATGAATCAGAGCCTGATCGTTAGACTTACAAGATATTTTTTTGTATTTAGCACGTGTATTTATTTTTCAAACAAAAATGCGGGGAAATTTATCAACGTGACAATGTCGCATGAGACGGTTGTATTCTACCAATTCCAGTCAAAACCCATGTTCATGGCATGTTTAACAAAAGGAAAGCTTAGAATTCGACTGATTGTTCAATTTCTAATTTGGACTCATAGGCTAGTATGGATTTTAGAAAAATGCGTGTCCTTGGGTTCACAAATCACATGATGTTATTACACAGTAATCCCAGTACAAAGTACGAATTCTAATTCTACCACATCCCAATACGCCCGTTCGAGAGTGTCTAATTCCATTGAATACACTGCAAAAGTGTCAAGACTCGAAACTCTTCTTATATCAGTCGAGTGTATAGGCCGATAACTGGCGTAGAGAGATCATTACGAGGATCCCCCACTTATGTACACATACAATCCCCCCCCCCCCCTTTCCCGCTATCTACGCCCTGAAACCAATCAACCACAACACCTCTTTTTAAACTATGACAAGACTATGACTCAAGCTTGCATCGATCATTTGCAATTGATTACACTTATATTCCATTTCTTCCACTCGATTCAATTTCATTAGTTTCGATTCATCCTCATTATGAGGAGTAAAGCTTTATACATTTTTATTTTATTACGTCTCAATAGAAAATTACCTTTTTAGCTGTTTAACAGGTTATTTTACCATCCAGATTTTTTTAGATGGTCTGTCATCTTTGACAGATCACCTTTTAATTTCGCTGGAATTTCTGTGTTCCTATAAATGACAGACCACCTTTTAATTTCGTCAGAATTTTCTTTCTTGTTATTAGGTGGTCTGTCATTTTTGACAGATCACCTTTTAATTTCGCTGAAATTTTCTTTCTTTAATCTTCTCAATCTTTTTATTCCTCCCCCCCCCCCCCCCCACTTTTTTGTACATTTTCTGTCAGTCATTAGTTGCTATCAGGAATAGTTCCAAAAAATTTTCAAGGTCAAAAGTTCATCATGTCGTCTTCCAGGCGTCATTTTGTAAATATCATCTCACGATCATATCTTCAAAGGAATGTCATTTTTCATTCATATTTGGCATGATGAATATTCATATTAACCTAAACAATTCCATTTACGCAAAATTTAAAAATGCTCAAAATCACTCATGATCAAATAAAAATCCATTTTAAACATTTCAAAAATTTCCGTGCGCAGCGCCCGCGCGTGCGTTTTGCGCGTGCGTTACAATAATGAATAACGTAAAAACGCCCCTTTTTCACTTGATTTGCAATCTGAAACTTTTCTTCCCTATTTCCATCAATTTACAATCGATTTCAACTAACCATAATGCCGCACGCGCGCGTCAAAATCCGTGCGCGCGTCTATGGGGCAAATAACGTAAAAACATGCAAAAACATGCCCTTTTAAAATCCGCAATAACCCGTTTAAAAGCATGGGGACCCCCCCCCCCCCCAAAAAAAAAAAAAAAAAAAAAAAAAAAAAAAAAAAAAATCTTTTACATTTTCTGAAAGCCTATGAGTTGAAGGCTTGAAATCATGAAAAAATCGGGGGTCAAGCAGTTGGAACGTCACCATATTCTCATGTGAACTCACTATCTCACTTATTGTTGGTCAGTTTTCGCCAGGAATTCGATGTTGTAGCTGAGACAATTTACTTTCATTAAGCTTTTCCTTATTTTTCATTTTGATAACGTCTTCATGGTCTAATTTTACGATAAATGGAGGCATGTCAATTTCTCACATTTTGCGTGTATTGTCTATGGGACATGACCTTTTCTTCATTCTCGATTCTACATTGCCGATTTTTTTGAGCAACAGCTCCGTTATTTCTGCTCGATTTCCGCCCAGCTTCGGGTATGTGGTAACTGAGAAAATTTTCTATCTAAGTGTGCCATTTATTTTTTAATCAGATGTCGGGAACATATCGAAATTTTAACTGGAACATATGATATAAGAATCCCAATTTCCATCTACGTGTTATCTCTATGGGCCTAATTCTGGTCTATCGGTAAAACACTTGCCTCACATGCTCAAGGTCCCCGGTTCGACTCCCGGCGCCAGCGGGGTTCTTTTTTCTTTCTTTTTTTTTTTTTGTCCGTTCATATTACCATCTTATTTGACTACTTTTACACATACAATCAGAAACAAATGCAATAACTGCTGCAATAACTGCGTTATTTTACCTGTGATGTCTATTGCAATGTACAGAGTGAGTCAGAAAAATGCCTCATCATTTTGAAGTTGTCTTGTTTGAAGAATGAACATTTAATCATGGGTTTCATTATCTTGGTAGAATTATCCTCCCAACATTCATTGGTACCCTTTTCATTTGGATCTTTGCATGCATGACTGAATAACAGGCAATCTTTAGATGACAGACCACCTAACGAGATATTTGAATTCGTCACTGGAGACGAATTAGGTGGTCTGTCATTTGTAAACATCTTCTAGTGAAAGAATGTACTTTCGGAAGACATCGCAGTTTAAAAAAAAACAACAACAACAGAAACCCACACACACACATATCATTTTTTGTATGTAAGGTGGGACTGCCCTGAAAACGGTAAAAGCTGTTAAGAATTTTTTTTCCAAAACTATTATCGACCCGAAGACGACATTTGACGAAGTTGCACCTGTGTAACTTTTATGCAGAATTCTTTGCTCTATCAGATCAGGCCATTTTCATATCTGTAGCCCCTTTCAAACTCGAGCTGTATAGCCGGGGGTCTCTGGAGATTAAAAAAACCCCCTAAGTTCTTTTCGGAATATCTTTTTGGAATAATGCCTGGGATCTTGTCTGGCGTGTGCAGGAGGTGATGTTCTCGGCTAGAAGATATAAAAATCCTGGCGAAAATTGACCAACAACAAGCGAGACAGCCACACTGAAATGCTGAAAAAATAACGTAATAGATTTAAAATGGAATTTTTGAATTGAGATGAGAATATGAGGACTTTTGACTGTCAAACCACTGCTTTTTCTTCATGGATTGAAATCTAGAAGTCATAAGCTTTCAGAAAATGTCAGAAAATTGGGGTGTCTCCACCCTTTCGAAGGAGCTATGACGGAATACAAAAGGGCTTGCTTTCAATTTGCGCATTTTGACACTATTTGCACGCGTGCATTTTGAGCTTTGCTGTGCGGGCGCGACCTTAGGAAAAGTTGAAATTCATTTCAAATTGTCGGAAACTCTCATGAAATCTATCAGGAGTGCAAATCATGCGCAAAAACGGCATTTTTACCTCTGGTATAGGCTTTGCGCGCAAATATGGCGCGCGCGGATGCGGACGCGCGCAAAATGGCTTAAAATGGCTTGAAACGTGTGCAAAATAAATTTGACTCGATTCTGAGCATTTTTAATTTTTGCGCGTGCGCTGACGCGCGGACGTATGCGTACGCCTGCGTCACGGTATCTGAAATTTATTGGATTTAAATGAACTTTAATCATGCCAAATATGAATGAGAAATATCTATCCGTTATGAAGATATGGCCCTAAGGTGGTTTTCACAAAATGCTTGGATGACGTCACGATGACCCGGTGAACATGAAAATAATTGGAACCGCGAGATCTTATTATGACTAATAACTGACCAAAATTTCGTGCAATTTGAGCCAGCCGATTCTGAGATTTCGAGTGCACAAAAAAGTGGGTGGAAGAAGTGAAAATAAAGAAAGAAAGAAAATTCTGACGAAATCAAAAGGTGATCTGTCAAATATGACAGACCACCTAACAAGCATTGTACATTTCACTACTCATTCATAGTTTAGTCTGAAATAGATTTGCCTCTAAATTATCTTTAGCCATATAGAAATGGCATAGAAAATGATTATGAGACAACGGAGAATTACCTTTTTGTAGCGCTCTTTGACACTCGAAATATATAGTGAGATCAAAATCAAGTCTTATACATCTTTTATTGCGTTTTAACAAAATCTGTTTCTTTACTTACAGATGCTAATTCATTCGCATTTTTCTCTTCGATATCAGAAACATCAGTGGTCTTACTTACTTGTGCATGTCATTCCGTCACCCTGGTATCCAGTATTGCATGAGCATGTATAACTTCCCTCGTTGTCCGAACACGAAGCCATGGCGTCACAATCGTTCGCATTATCTGATGCACATTCATCGATATCTGTAAAGATTTAAAGAAAACAAGCATTGTATATATTACAACTTACTGATAGTTTTGTTTCAGAGCTGCCTCTAAATTGGCTTTAACCATATAGAAATGGCAAAGAAAATGATTATGAGACAACGGAGAATTACCTTCTTATAGCGCTCTTTGACACTCGAAATATATAGTGAGATCAAAATAAAGTGTAACACATCTTTCATTGCGTTTTAACAAAATCTGTTAATTTACTTACAGATGCTAATTCATTCGCATCTTTCTCTTCGATATCAGAAACATCAATGGTCTTACTTACTTGTGCATGTCATTCCGTCACCCTGGTATCCAGTATTGCATGAGCATGTATAACTTCCCTCGTTATCCAAACACGAAGCCATGGCGTCACAATCGTTCGCACTATCTGATGCACATTCATCGATATCTGTAAAAAATTGAAAGAAAACGAGATATTCGAATTCGTCACTGGAGACGAATTAGGTGGTCTGTCAATTGTAAACATATTCAAGTGAAAGAATGTCCTTTCGGAATACATCGGAGTTTAAAAAAAAACAACCAAAAAAACCCCCCACACACACATATCATTTTTTGTATGTAAGGTGGGACTGCCCTGAAAACGGTAAAACCTGTTAAGAAATTTTTTTCCAAAGCTATCGACCCGAAGACGACATTTGACGAAGTTGCACCTGTGTAACTTTTATGCAGAATTCTTTGCTCTATCAGATCAGGCCATTTTCATATCTGTAGCCCCTTTCAAACTCGAGCTGTATAGGCGGGGGGCTCTGGAGATTTTTAAAAACCCTAAGTTCTTTTCGGAATATCTTTTTGGAATAATGCCTGGGATCTGGTCTTGCGTGTGCAAGAGGTGATGTTTTGGCTAGAAGATATAAAAATCCTGGCGAAAATTGACCAACAACAAGCGAGACAGCCACACTGAAATGCTGAAAAAATAACGTAAAAGCCTTAAAATGGAATTTTTGAATTGAGATGAGAATATGAGGACTTTTGACTGTCAAACCACTGCTTTTTCTTCATGGATTGAAATCTAGAAGTCATAAGCTTTTAGAAAATATCAGAAAATTGGGGTGTCTCCACCCTTTCGAAGGAGCTATGACGGAAAACAAAAGGGCTTGCTTTTGCGCATTTTGACACTATTTGCCCAAGAGACGCACGTGTGCATTTTGAGATTTGCTGTGCGGGCGCGACCTTAGGAAAAGTTGAAATTCATTCCAAATTGTCGGAAACTCTCATGAAATCTATCAGGAGTGCAAATCATGCGCAAAAACGGCATTTTTACCTCTGGTATAGGCTTTGCGCCCAAATATGGCGCGCGCGGATGCGGACGTGGGCAAAATGTTGATGAACCCGAAAATGGTTGGAAAACCCAGATCTTATTAAGACGGAGATTTGATGAAAATGTGACGAAATTTGACAAAGCCACGTCTGAGATTTTGACTGCACTAAAAAGTGGGGGGGGGGGGGGTAAAAAGAATAACGAGATTTAATTCGTCATTCGATCAGAGGAATTAGGTGGTCTGTCGTCTTTTTGATACAGATATATCTATGATTATGAAAGGTATATCACAGTTGGCCATTCATCATTTTCATCTTCAGGGTTTTTATCACAGTCATCAACATTACTATCTCATTATCAAGGTCATCAAGAGAATTATAGTCATTCCGAATTAAAATCCCCATTCAGAGAAAATTTACGAAGAGGAAACAGCCCTGATAAAAACGTTTTTTGAACGTTTATTCAAGACAAAGACGTAGCTGACCTAATAAAAATGTTTTGTAAACGATTTATGAACCTTCTGAAAATGTTTTGCGAACGTCTTTTTTTTTAAGACGAAGACGTAGCGGACGTAATAAAAACGTTTTGTAAATGTTTTGTGAACGTTCTGAAATCGTTTTGTGTACGTTAAAGACGAAGACGTAGCAAACCTAATAAAAACGTTTCGTGAACGTTTATCAAAGTCAGAGACGAAGCGGACCTAATAAAAATGTTTTAAGAACGTTCTGAAAACGTTTTGTGTTGGGTAATCCATTTGCCGTCTGATCATCGGTTCCATGACATATGCTCCGCCAGCATTTGCTCCGCCGACAACTCCGCCGAAATATATTCGGAAACCACGACACTTGAACCGGTGACTATACATGTATTGCTCCATCGACACCATTCAATGGATTTTAGGGCTTGCTTTTGTAATTATCAATCTAAATAAATCTACGTAATCTGAATATTCATAGTAAATCAGAGCAGGGGAGCGTTTCATGAAGAGTTTTGTCGGTGATTTTCACTGACAAATTTGCTTTCAGCCAATCAGATGCGAGGATTTTCAGTAGCTTATAACATTTGTCGGTGATTTTCACCCACAAAACTCTTCATGAAACACTCCCCAGATCTAAACTGCAAAGTAGTATGCACTGAGATAAAAATACTGCGGTGTGTCAAAATTGCCCCTCATAGGTGTTTTAAAGAGAATGGAAAGTAGGAATGCCTCCGCCCACCTAAGGTAGGTGCCGGAGGTATTATGTTATAGGTTTGTCCGTCCGTCCATCCGTCCGTCCCGTTTTCCTTTCTCGCGATAACGGAACTGTGTGACGGATAAACCTTAAACTTGGCTCACATGCATATGGGAGGGACAATGATCCGATTACATTTTGGGGTCTCAAGGTCAAAGGTCATAGAGGCCATTATACACATAAAAATTGCTTGAGATCTTGCGACTCTGTGACAGTTTAGCTTCAAACTTTGCTCATTCGAAAACATCCTGCATCTAAATGTTATACGAGCGAGCGCAGTGAGCGAGGAAAAATATACACTCTCTTTCTCTGTACCAGTGTTATTTCATTGTCAAAATACACAAGCAAATAAGCCGAATATGACTTTATTTGGGCACCTTACTCTTTCTTTCTTTTTTCTTTTTCTCCTCCTTCCTCTTCCCTCTACATTCTCTCTCTCTCTCTCTCTCTCTCCCTCTCTCACTTGCCAACAGCGATCGTGATTTTTTTCTTGGGGGGGGGGGATGTCCTCCTGTCCCCCTGGATTGACGCCCATGGACTGTCAATCAACGAAATTAATTCGGCAGAGAAATTGGCGGTGAGGCATTTGTCACATTATTGTCGAAATAATTCGGAGGAGCAAATATCTAGTCTGAGTAATTGTGGGCGGAGCATATGTGGGCGGAGCAAATGTCGTCGTTTCGGAGCATACGTCGGCGGAGCATACGTCGGCGGAGCAATTGTCGGCGGAGCAAATGTCGGCGGAGCAAATGTCGGGGGACCATATGTCGGTGGAGCATATGTCGACGGAGCAAATGTCTGCGGAGCAAATGTTGGCGGAGCAAATGTCGGCGGAGCAAATGTCGGCGGAGCAATTGTCGCGGAGCAATTGTCGCGGAGCACTTGTCGGAATTTTCGAAGCAGTTGTCGCGGAGCATATGTCGGCGGAGCATATGTCGTGTAACCATATATAACATAGGCCTATATCAACGTGAAGCATGTTCAATTTGGGGAAATTACGCATCTTGCTAGAGTGTGAACCATCCTGCTTTTTTTTTTAAATAAATAACAAATTTCTTGTTTAGATATGAAAATACACTATAAGCATATATGATACCTAAAAAATATGGTTACCTCGCAGCCAAATATGAACTCTATTTTGTCACATCGCTGGTCCATTGTTGCTGCCCCCCCCCCCCCCCACCACTCTGGGTTTTTTTTTTAAATATTACGAGCGAGCGAAGCGAGCGAGGAAAAACACACTGTTTTTGATGGTTGAAGTAGTAACCCCTTTGGCAAATTACACTATGAGCCCATGAAACATACATTATCTATTCGGTCTCATCTCACCGAATTCGTTTGCTTTTCAAAAGCATTACTATCAAACGAGCGAGCGCAGCGAGCGAGGAAAAATAATCCCTTTTCCATATGATGGAAGTGTTATTTCGTCATCATGATTATATGATAATGTGATAATAATGTGATATGCGCTATACAAGAACAGAATATCATTAATATAATCATCATCAGAATTCACTATAAACCTGTCATTCCTGTATATCTAAGTAATACATCCGATCACCTGTGCGCCGAATATGACACTGTTTTAGGTACCTTGCTTGCAGTCCGAATCCATTCTGTTTCTACCATAGCGAGCAAAGTCAACAACCGATCCTGGCAAAATTGTATGGATTCGTCCAAAAAAATTTGTCAACCACCTTGCTGCCCAAATATAATGATATGTTGGAATCTCGCTGCTATAATAAGCTATTTGCTGACCGAAATCATCTTGCATCTAGCTTTTACCAGCAAGAGTAGCGAGCGAGCTAACGAAAAATATGGGGGTTTTTTATATCTAGGGCTTTATCTCCTAAAAGTGTATCTATTTTAGCAGAGGCGTCGATCCATTTTTCGGATGGGGGGGGGGCAAGACGCCCAAACGGAGATGAATTCACGGCTACTATTTGTACACACACACACACACACACACACACCCTCACATATGTATATATATATATATATATATATATATATATATATATGTATATAGGCATACATAGGCCTATATCAACGTGAAGCATTTTCAAATTGGGGAAATTAGGCAACTTGCTATGTGAACCATCTTGCTTTTTTTTTCAATATTGCGAGCGAGCGAAGCGAGCGAGCAAATAATAACAAATTTCTTGTTATGAGAGAAGGGTTTACTTATCATATAGGCATAAATGATACCTAATATATATGTATATGGTTACCTCGCTGCCAAATATGAACTCTGCTTTGTCACATCCTTGGTCCATTGTTGCTGGCCCCCAAACCACTCTGTTTTTTTAATATTACGAGCGAGCAAGGCGAGCGAGGAAGCACACACTGTTTTTCATGGTAGATATAGTAAACCCTTCGGAAAATTACGTTGCGAGCCAATGAAACATCTACATTATCTATTCGGTCTCATTTCACCGAATTCGTTTGCTTTTCAAAACCATTAATATGAAACGAGCGAGCGCAGCGAGCGAGGAAAAATATCCTCTTTTCCATAATTACAGAAGTGTTATTTCGTCATCATAATAATGTGATAAAAATGTGATATGCGCTATACAAGAACGGAATATTATTATCATCATTATCATCAGAATACACTATAAACCTGTCATGCCTGTATGATTTCTAAATAATACATCTGATCACCTGTGTGCCGAATATGACACTGTTTTAGCTACCTCGCTTGCAGTCCGAATCCATTCTGTTTCTACCATAGCGAGCAAAGTCAACGACCGATCCAGGCAAAATTATATGGATTCGTCCCAAAATCTTTGTCAACCACCTTGCTGCCTAAATATAATGATATTTTGGAATCTCGCTGCTATAATAAGCTACTTGCTGCCCGAAATCATCTTGTATCTAGCTTTTACCAGCGAGAGTAGCGAGCGAGTCAACGAAAAATATGTTTTTGTTTTGCGTTTTTTTTTTCTTTTTATCCAGGCTGTTGTCTCCTGAAAGTTTATCTATTTTTAGGTCAACTGGCCGCTCGATTTCTAGGAGTGATATCTTGTTTGGTTATATTACTTCCTATGAGTAGAAGAATAGTATAACATTAGATAGAAACACAAGATGCAAACGGATTTCCTTTCATAAGAATAGTACTTATCATCGGCATTGGTTGAGATACTTAAATGCGAGCGAGCGCTTCCCAGTTTCCCTTTTTTTTTCTTTTTTCTCGTTTTACGCTTTCATTTCACTTCCTTTTCTCTTTCTTTGTTCTTTTTCCTTTGTTCTTTTTTTTTATTGCGAAATTATTGGGGGGGGGGCAAAATGATACCTTTGCCCCCCCCGAAATTTTCTTGGGGGGGGGCAACTGCCAACCCTGCCCCCCCCCCAGGATCGACGCCTCTGTATTTTAGGTCAACTGCCCGCTCGATTTCTTGGAGTGACATCTTGTTTGGTATATTACTTCCTATGACTAGAAGAATGTTATAACATTAGATAGAAACACAAGATGCAAACCGATTTCCTTTCATAAGAATAGTAATTATCATTGGCATTGGTTAAGATGCTTAAATGCGAGCGAGCGAAGCGAGCGCTTCCCAGTGTCCCATTTCCTTTCGTTTTCCTTTTTTTCCGCTTTCATTTCACCTCCTTCCTTCCTTCTCCTTTCTTTTCTCTTTCTATTTTTCTTTTTTCTTTTTTCTTTTTTTCCCCCCGAAAATTTTCTTTGGGGGCAACTACCCCCCCCCCGGATCGACGCCTCTGTCCTATAATCCTCGAAAAAAGTAAGTAAAGACAAAGACAAAGAGAATAAAGAGCAAAGAAGCAATTTTTTTAAAAGGAAAGGAAAAGGAAAAGGCTTTCAGCGCTCGCTCGCTTCACTCTCTCGCATTATTATTATAAGTATTTCAACCAATGAGGTTGTAATACTATCTTTATGAAAGCAAATCGGTTTGCATAATGTCTTTCTATCAGATAGTATGCTATTATTGTTCTACTCGCATTTTAATATCTTTTGTTATCTTATCCAATGCCAATTAATATTTTATCAGAGTTTATTATCAAATGAAACTGATTTACATCTTGTATTTCTATCCAATGTTATACACGTACTGTTATGATATAACTGCAAGGAGTCGAACGGGAAGAAGACCCATAACAGGAAAATTTTCATGAAATAATGGCCTGTGACCGGTAACCTATTCCTACCTTACCAAATATGAGAAAGGATCGGATGCTAATAAAATGTACATTATTGATATAGAACTGGAGTAACAGTACACTAGAACGTAGCCGCATGTTCTCAGTTTTAAAAAAATAGCCCTTTCTCGCTCTCTCGCTCTACTCGCTCATAGAAACAAGATCAGGAGTCAAGCGCTCTTATTCTCTCAGCAACATGTCCGAACATTGTAATATTTCTACAGCGAGATGTAAAACTTTTCTCGAATACAGGTAAATGGTAAAAGTCATCTAATTTATTTTGGTGGAAATTCTACGTTTTACTGAAAAGAAACAGAGGTTTTGTCAGTAGCTCGCTTCGCTCGCTCATAGAAACGAAATGATTTTAGATGGCAAGCGGGGCACCAATAAAGCATCATATTTGGCAATTAGGTGATCAAAACTATTTAGATATCCTTGAGGCTATCAAAGAATGTAATTTTTCCTCACTCGCTGCGCTCATTCGAATATGTAATGTATATATTTTATAGACCTATAGTAATAAAAAAAAATAACACTCCATCACTAAATTAGTGTATTTCCCCCTATCTCGCCTCCCTCACTTGTGATATGTGAAATAGAGTGGTTTAGGAAAGTAACAATCGGACCAGCGAGGTGCTGAATTAGTCAAACCTTTTATATTGCTTGAGTGTACTTTGAGGACAATAACGAGCGAAGCGAGCTAGAAAGTGGAATTTTCGGCTAGCTCGCTTCGCTCGCTCGCAAACTAAAACAAAAAGGGATGGTTCATACTCTAAGTTAAGGTTCAAGCCCCTACACTTCTCATTCAAGTAATGAGGATATACCTCTGCGAAATTGTTTGAAAACAATGTTTTGTGAGATTAATTGGAAGAACGTTAGATTAGACTAATAATACAGATATATGGGCAGCAAAAACAGGTCCTACCCCCACCCCCCCCCCCCCTGCATAAGTCTATCCTTCACGTTTGAACCTACACATCCTTTCCCCGATCGGTCGCTTTGCTCCGCGTCGAGGATATTCGGCATCAGTCATCCCCCCAACCGCGAACACAAATCGACACCCATAGAATACAACATATGAACAATGTACAGGACATGACTGAAAATGAACGTTTTAAGCATATCACACTTAATATGAAATGCAAACGGTTTCCAGTTTGCGCTGCCGAATTTGATGTACACCTCACGTATTAACGAAGAGTGGCATTTTTTCCTTGCAGAGTTAATTTTGAATATAGTTATTAGGATGTACCCTCCCGTGCCCTAAGTAATGCAACATAGCTCCTTTGCTATCCTGAGAGCAGAAAATATCTGACCCGGTCATGTCTGAAACAGTGGAGAAGACAAAAGACCAAAGAAAACATGTTTTTATTGGGAGGTGGGAGTTATCAGTGAATGAACGATATCATAATAATCCCCCTTCATATTTCTCTTCAACCTGTTTGCAAGGTTTGTATACTCTGTTGTCAAGGAAATAATGCCCAGAAAAGAGCGGAGGAAAATAACCACGCCCAGAGAAGACAGATTTCTGTTTGCCGTTGCCAAGCCGTTGCCAAGGAAGATGCGCGATACAATCATTATCCAGCAAAATAGCAATAAATTCGTGAAGAAATCCCCAATGGCAGTGAGGTGAATTTATCAAAATTTACTTCCATAGGCGAATTTTTCACAAACTTATTACAATTTGCAAGATAATGATTGTGGCGCGCATTCTCCTTAGCAACGGCTTGGCAAGGGCCCACACAAATCTGTCTTCTCTGGGTGTGGTCATTTTCCTCCGCTCTTTTCTGGATACATTATGGGCATTATTTCCTTGCGACAAGTATATACAAACCTTATAAACAGGTTGGGGAGAAATGTGAAGGGGGGATTACCATAATCTCGTTCACTGATAACTCCCACCTCCTAATATGGGCATTTGTCTCCTTTGGTCTATTGTCTCTCCATTGTTTCAGACATGACCCAGTCAAGATATTTTCTACTCTCCAGACAGGAAAGGACAAGTTCTCCCTTTTAAGATATGCACAAATGGTCGACAACATTCAATGGTAATGAACGAAAATAATAAGATACAGAAAGGCTTATACTCAAAATTGCATAAGTAATTTAGCTATGTTGCAATACTTATGGCACAGGAGGGTTCATATAATGCTACTGCCATGAGTGAGAAAAAGAGGGTACCAAAGGCACTGTAGGTGGAGAAAGATGAGATACTGTATCTTGTATGGAAAATAATTTATGCTATGAAGTATGTTTGCCACGAGAGAGGAAAATGATACTGGGTAGTTGAGGTGGAGAAGCGGACGTGAGTGGAGGATGATAAACTGAAAGTATTTTTTTCAACAACTTTTGCACATCAGCTCCCTCTCGCTCACGTTCAGCCACTCATCATGTTTATGGAGGAAGGTCTTAATGTAGGCTTGGCATTATCATCGTCGAAGTCAACAGAGACATCATTATCTCCTAAATGTCCATTTCTGACCCCTGAAAAGACAAATCTGGTGTTTTTGAAACAGGTCCATGAAGCATTTCTGGCCCAATGCTACTAACTAATTTATTAGCAGGTGCTAACTACACATGGCTTTAATAGGGGAGGGGAGATATTTGGAGGGGAAAATATGATTTTTCGGCACGATCTGCTGATTTCTCACCAGAACGTGAGTCGTTGTATTCGCAACTAGTCCCATTGGTCCCTAACTGTATGTCTTGTAAAGAAAAATGCAATCGTGAGGGTGTTATGTTTCCAACCAAGGTGAGCAATTCTGTGCCCAACCGTGCCAAGGTGGATATTTCTTTTTCCTTTTTATTATAAGCTCTAAACCGAAAAGGGACATATAAGTGCAAAAAAAGTTTGGCATTTAAACTAACATTTTTAACTTGTATACGCCCTTCTCCTAAAATTTCAACATCAATTAAAAGTACTCGATTGCCTTTGATTTTTTTACTCACTTATACCACATATGTAGGAAGCATTTACAATTGCAGTATCACAAGACAAGTCATTCCATCGCCCATCCCTTTCCATTGTGTTTATTTCCACGCAGTCTTCATCACCGAGGTGGTCATTCGGCTCAAATTCACCCCAGTTTTCGTAGCTAGAAAGAAATTCAACAAAAATAGCAAATCAAATTTATACATGAATTATTTGATTATTGATCTATAATTCATTAAAAGGACAACAAAACAAGCAGCCAGAAGGATGATAGTAGTTGCTGTTTTCAAAAGCGGAACATATTCAGTACAGAGTAATACATAGACTGTAACATGCATGTAATAAAAAAATCACGGCTGTGAATCAGAAAAACATATAAGACAACTGCAAAAAAAAAATATTCACGGAATGCAAGTAAATAAATTATTCATCGAAACATCTTATTAGAATACAAATTTTAAAAGGTAACATAATTATTCGAAGGGAAGTCAATACGCGAAATTACAGGAATCAATATTACGAATATTAAAGAAATTCAGCTTGATATTTTGAAGGTTTTATTATGATAACACGATGACAGAAATTTCTGCAGAGAAAAGCCTTTCATAAGAGGAATCTTACATTAGTGGAGAGCCATCAAGCCATTTATAGTCGCCTTCCTCTTCTTGGTCAGTGAGTCCAATAAAATACCTTCCATTGGAAAGGAGCCCCATCACAAAGTCCTATTTAGCGATAAAACGAGAGTTCTGCATCACATTAGTTACATTTCATTACGCTGAATCAACACGAATCAGCATGAAATCCAATGCCTACTTTCGAGATAGAAAAAGCTTTTTATTCAGAATGGAAGTGATGGCGTCATTATTATACAACATAAGCATGGAAATGAAATATAGCAACATTATTACTAGGTAAATAGGCCTACGACCAAAGTAATATAATTAACATGTTTACAGAGATATTGGAAGACTAAAGGAAAAGGAAAAGGAATTGAATCCCTAATCTTAATCTTGCATCGTTTCATTTTACAATGTAAAGAAGATATGTTTGCATTTTATTTTTCATGTATGAACTATTCAGCCTGCGAATGCATCTGTATGGCTAAAAAAGAAAAGGACAGAAATAGGCAACTTTCTTTTCATTCATCACCCAGATCATTTATCTAACAGGCCGCGAGGGGGTCTTTTCATATTCAGCATACTTTAATGACAAAATATTAAATTCCACATGAATGCACCACAAGACGGGGTTATACAAGATACACATCGAAATACAGGGCTCACATCGAAACAAGCGGGGTCCAGGAAGCGGACCCCCTGAAACCTTAGGTTTGTCTGTTTGTTTGTTTGTTTTTT
>CM057165.1:20482013-20504513 GCA_029962745.1 Echinometra lucunter | reverse complement strand
TTTTGAATTAGGGGGAGGTACTTTTATGCTGTGTTTATGTATATGTCTCTCTCCGAAGTCTCGATTAATTTTCTCTGATGTTCATGCATGTTCTTCACCCGACGCGCAAGATGAAAAATAGCAACGGTCAGGACAACGATCTTGTCATCCTGGGGAAGTACGTTGAAATAAATATGTAAATTTAATTTACCTTTCATGATCCTACTTTACCTGGATAGTGAGGAGAGGAGAAGGGGTCTCTTCTTTTGAATGTATTTTTTTCCTTACTCGCTGCGCTCATTCGAATATGTAATGTAGATATTTTATAGACCTATAGTAATAACAAAAATAACACTTCATCACTAACATAGTGTATTTCCCCCTATCTCGCCTCCCTCGCTTGTAATATGTGAAATAGGGTGGTTTAGGAAAGTGGAACAGCGAGGTGCTGAATTAGTCAAACCTTTTTTATATTGCTTGAGTGTACTTTGAGGACAATATTTCTTTTATAATTTCTTTTATAGCTAGAAAGTGCAATTTTTGGCTCAAGGGATGGTTCATACTCTAACTAAAGGTTCAAGTCCCCTTACACTTCTCATTCAAGTAATGAGGATGTACCTCTGCGAAATTGTTTGAAATCAACTTTTGTGCGATTAATTGGAGGAACGTTAGATTAGACTAATAATACAGAGATATGGGCAACAAAAACAGGTCCCACCCCCCCCCCCCCGCCCTCCTGCATAAGTCTATCCTTCACGTCTGAACCTACACATCCTTTCCCCGATCGGTCGCTTTGCTCCACGTCGAGGATATTCGGCATCAGTCATCCCCCTAACCGCGAACACAAATCGACACCCATGGAATACAACATATCAACATTATACAGGACATGACTGAAAATGAGTGTTTTAAGCATATCACAATTAATATGAAATGCAAACGGTTTCCAGTTTGCGCTGCCGAATTTGATGTACACCTCACGTATAAACCAAGGGTGGAATTTTTTCCTTGCAGAGGTAATTTTGAATATAGTTATTAGGATGTACCCTTCCGTGCCATAAGTATTGCAACATAGCTCCTTTCTATCCTGAGAGCAGAAAATATCTTGACCCGGTCATGTCTGAGACAATGGGGAAGACAAAAGACCAAAGGAAACATATGTTTTTATTGGGAGGTGGGAGTTATCAGTGAATGAACGATATCATGATACTCCCCCTTCATATTTCTCTTCAACCTGTTTACAAGGTTTGTATACTCTGTTGGCAAGGAAATAATGCCCATAATGTCTCCAGAAAAGAGCGGAGGAAAAAAACCACGCCCAGAGAAGACAGATTTCTGTTTGCCGTTGCCAAGCCGTTGCCAAGGAAGAGGCGCGACACAATCATTATCCAGCAAAATAGCAATAACGTGAAGAATTCGCTAATGGCAGTGAGGTGAATTTATCAAAATTTACTTCCATAAGCGAATTTTTCACAAACTTATTACAATTTGCAAGATAATGATTGTGGCGCGCATCCTCCTTGGCAACGGCTTGGCAAGGGCCCACACAAATCTGTCTTCTCTGGGTGTGGTCATTTTCCTCCACTCTTTTCTGGATACATTATGGGCATTATTTCCTTGCGACAAGTATATACAAACCTTATAAACAGGTTGGGGAGAAATATGAAGGAGGGGGGGGGGGGGGATTATCACAATCTCGTTCACTAATAACTCCCACCTCCTAATATGGGCATTTGTCTTCTTTGGTCTATTGTCTTCCCCATTGTTTCAGACATGACCCAGTCAAGATATTTTCTACTCTCTAGACAGCAAAGGACAAGTTCTCCCTTTTAAGATATGCACAAATGGTTGACAACATTCAATGGTAATGAACGAAAATAATAAGATACAGAAAGGCTTATACTCAAAATTGCATAAGTAATTTAGCTATGTTGCAATACTTATGGCACAGGAGGGTTCATATACATGCTACTGCCATGAGTGAGAAAAAGCGGGTACCAAAGGCACTTTAGGTGGACAAAGATGAGATACTGTATCTTGTATGGAAAATAATTTATGCTATGAAGTATGTTTGCCACGAGAGAGGAAAATGATACTGGGTAGTTGAGGTGGAGAAACGGCCGTGGGTGGAGGATGATAAATTGAAAGTATTTTTTTTAACAACTTTTGCACATCAGCTCCCTCTCGCTCACGTTCAGCCACTCATCATGCTTATGGAGGAAGGTCTTAATGTAGGCTTGTCATTATCATCGTCGATGCCAACAGAGACATCATTATCTCCTAAATGTCCATTTCTGACTCCAGAAAAAAAAAACTGTTGTTTTTTAAACAGGTCCATGAAGCATTTCTGGCCCAATGCTACTAACTAATTTATTAGCAGGTGCTAACTACACATGGCTTTAATAGGGGAGGGGAGATATTTGGAGGGGAAAATATGATTTTTCGGCACGATCTGCTGATTTCTCACCAGAACGTGAGTCGTTGTATTCGCAACTAGTCCCATTGGTCCCTAACTGTATGTCTTGTAAAGAAAAATGCAATCGTGAGGGTGTTATGTTTCCAACCAAGGTGAGCAATTCTGTGCCCAACCATGCCAAGGTGGATATTTCTTTTTCCTTTTTATTATAAGCTCTAAACCGAAAAGGGACATATAAGTGCAAAAAAAAGTTTGGCATTTTAACTAACATTTTTAACTTGTATACGCCCTTCTCCTAAAATTTCAACATCAATTAAAAGTACTCGATTGCCTTTGATTTTTTTACTCACTTATACCACATATGTAGGAAGCATTTACAATTGCAGTATCACAAGACAAGTCATTCCATCGCCCATCCCTTTCCATTGTGTTTATTTCCACGCAGTCTTCATCACCGAGGTGGTCATTCGGCTCAAATTCACCCCAGTTTTCGTAGCTAGAAAGAAATTAAAAAAAAAATAGCAAATCAAATTTATACATGATTTATTTGATTATTGACCTATAATTCATTAAAAAGACAGCAAAACAAGCTGCCAGAAGGATGATAGTAGTTGCTTTTTTCAAAAGCGGAACATATTCAGTACAGAGTAATACATAGGCTGTAATCACAGCTATGAATAAGAAAAACATATAAGACAACTGCAACAAAATTATTCACGGAATGCAAGTAAATAAATTATTCATCGAAACATCTTATTAGAATACAAATTTTAAAAGGTAACATAATTATTCAAAGGGAAGTCAATACATGAAAGTACAGGATTCGATATTACGAATATTAAAGAAATTCAGCTTGATATTTTTAAGGTTTTATTATCATAGTACGATGACAGAAATTTCTGCAGAGAAAAGCTCTTTATAAGAGGAATCTTACCTTAGTGGAGAGCCATCAAGCCATTTATAGACGCCTTCCGTGTCTTGGTCAGTGAGTCCAATAAAATACCTTCCATTGGAAAGGAGCCCCATCACAAAGTCCTATTTAGCGATAAAACGAGAGTTCTGCATCAAATTAGTTACATTTCATTACGCTGAATCAACACGAATCAGCATGAAATCCAATGCCTACTTTCGAGATAGAAAACGCTTTTCATTTAGAATGGAAGTGATGGCGTCATTATTATATAAAATAAGCATGGAAATGACATATAGCAACATTATTACTAGGTAAATAGGCCTACGACAATGCAATATAAAGCAATATAATTAACATGTTTACAGAGATCTTGGAAGAGAAATAAAAAAGGAAAAGGAAAAGGAATTGAATCCATAATCTTAATTTGTGCATCGTTTCATATTACAATGTAAAGAAGATATGTTTGCATTTTATTTTTAATGTATGAACTATTCAGCCTGCGAATGCATCTGTATGGCTAAAAAAGAAAAGGACAGAAATAGGCACCTTTCTTTTCATTCATCACCCAGATCATTTATCTAACAGGCCGCGAGGGGGTCTTTTCATATTCAGCGTACTTTAATGACGAAATATTAAATTCTACATGAATGCACCACAAGACGTGGTTATACAGGATACACATCGAAATACAGGGCTCACATCGAAACAAGCGGGGTCCAGGAAGCTAACCCCCTGAAACCTTAAGTTTGTTTGTTTGTTTGTTTTTTGAAGGTTTTGTGAGCCTTTGGGCAACTCAGATATCAATTTGTTACAATTTATTGGGTTTCTCTTTCTTTCTTTTCTTTTTTCTTTTTCTTTTTAGCGTAAATTGTGGGGGTGCAGCCGCTCCCGCCGTCCCTCTTGATTACTATTTCTTTGTGCCAGACTTGCTGGCTAGAATTCTTTTCATTGAAAACTGCAATGCTAATCAGGGAAAAGACGATACCCCTCCCCCCCCCCCCCCCCATCCCATTCTCGTATGCCAACAGTTAGTGTGATCTGCTGTTGAATAAAATGTCATATTTTGCCTTCGTAAAACAAAATACAGGATTTAACTGTAAATTTAGAATTAAAGAAACAAAGCTTACACTAATTTCTTGTGATGTTATGAAGACCAAATCCCCTCCATAGCTTTGGCAAGTCGACCGAACATCATGAAAGGAAATCGGACTGGTCGACAATTCCCCAACAACATATAAAGAGCCTTCGAACACATGCCATGTGGACTCCTGCCCTAGGGCTAACAATAAACAGAAATCAGACGAATAAAATGACTTTTGCAATGGCGTATCTGGATCTTGGCATCTGCAGGAAACAGGGGCAAATGTTCGAGTCAGTTGTGAATTTTACTTGAAGTGCTCTCGTTTCCCGGTTGGATGGTGAGGGCAGAATTGGGACGCCCTTTTTCCTCTTTCGTCAAAAAACTGTAAATTTTTGTAATTATTATTTACTTTCCCTTGTCATGAATTTGTTGTAATATTTGTTGTATATGTATATATTTATGTAAAATTGAAAATAAGTCTGCTTGGCTTAGATAATACAAGGATCAGAGTTGGTAGAAGAATGCCATTAAAAAATAAAATCATATAAAAAAAAAATCAAAAAAATAATAAATAAAATCATATAGTGGGAGAGGTTGAAGTGTATTCACCGGCCGGTTGTACTATTTTATATGTATATGCGTGAGAGAAACAAAAAAGGTACGGTGCAAGATGACGCAGGATCATAAAATTGTAGATAAGCCTTCAACTACTTGCACAGAACACATTCATACAAACAATATACATTGCTTTTGCGACGACCTTGAGTCAGCAAAACAATAAATCTGAGAAAGGCCAAGTAGCCGAAAGCTCATCTGCAATTTTGTGATCCTGCGTCATCTTGTAGCGTACCTTTTTTGTTTGTTTCATATTTTGTTTCATATTTCCATGAGAGCTGCCAAAGTTTTATGTTACATTTGCCACATCCCCCGAAAAAATATGTATTTATATATATAAATATATATATAAACAAAACAAAAAAGTAAATCACCCCCCCCCCCATAATTGAAAATAGCATAACTTTTTAACAAACAAGTTTTGAGCAAAATAATTTGGCAGGTTTGGAGTGCTTCTACAGTTATTGAATAACTTCTATGAGAAAATGAGATTGATCCGTCAAGACATGTTTGAGTGAGCAGTTATTGAAGACAAATGTGTCACTTTTTATAAGTCACAAAAGTCATTTTGGGGTCTGTGAAAAAAAAAAAAAGCTTTGGCAAAGTTGGCTTCTTTCATTGTTTGACCCCACCATGCCTATCCCTGACACTTTTCATGTTTATCACATTTGGGTGAACACAATTTTTGGAAAAAAAAAAGTGATGCACAACCCTCCAACAAATCCATTCAGTATAGGAGAGAATTGGCATCAACCAACATGAGTCAGCACATGTGTGAGAATACTGGGTAGTGATTTTTCCGGCATGAAACATGCATTTTAGGAATTCTTGCTTCATCGTTAAAAATGTGCTCACTTAAAAACGACAGAACCATGATTAACATCAACAACACTTAAACATACACCAGAAAAAGCTTGCTTCACAGCAGTGTTGTAGTCAGGGCCCGAACCCTCAAGGCCCAGGCCAAGGCTTCAACCTCCAAGGCCAAGACCAAGGCCAAGGCATGAAATTACAAGGCCCAGGCAAAGGCATTAAATTAAGAAATAAAAGAAAATTGGATCATATAACAAAGGGGATCACACATGCACAAAAGAATTATGAATACATAGCCTTTAAAATTAAGCGTGATATTCATTCTAGTGTCAATCAAGAATAGTATCTGTCACCTATAAAAGAGGCCTTTTTTATGTATTAGACGTCTGAAGACCCAAAATCGTGCTTAAAATACTGTGACAGCAAATATGCATTGAAATGACCTTCCCTTGAGGTTATTTTTTTTTATGCCCGAGATGTCGCTTCCACTGATATCAAATGTACAGGTGTATGCTGAAGTTTTTTTTTCTAATTCAGAGTCGAAGGTACATGTAACATAATTTTGTAAAACATTTTCGTTTCACTTCACTTCACTCCACTTCAGAGCAGTAAGCAGTTGCACAATGTGGCAATCGGTATATGCATGTATATAATTATGGCTACAGATAATTATAGATGAAACATTTAAAATGATAAAGCATAAACTTTAAATGCTCAAGTCTTTATCGGAACAGACTTTAAAACTTTCTTCTTCCTGGAAACCAGAGTAAAAGATCCAAATTACATTCTTCACAAGGTTTCAAAACTCACTTGAAACAAAAACTACTATAAATTCTATGTCAATCTGACATCTGCTAAACTTTATAAAAGTATAATGATATTTGGAAATCATCTATACAACACATTCACTGGTCTTTGCAATGCTCACTACCTCCATAGGGCCTAACACCTCCCTCTCTCCCTCCAAGTAATTAAAAAAAATTATTGGTGAGAATAAGAAATACAATGGCAGTGTAACACATTCAGTGGTTTCTGGAATGCGCAATAACCCCAGGGCCTCCATGGCTGTAACATACTGAAAGAAAATATTTGTAGTAACTTCCCATGTTCATGATTCAAAAAATGAAAGGAATTTTTTTAAACTGTATGGAAGTATTATGCAAAACAAATCATAGATGTGCTAATCTGTGTTATCAATGCTACTTCCATCATCATCGGTTATCATCGTCATCGTCATCATCATCATCATCACCATCAGCATCATCACCATCTTCATCATCATCATCATCATTATCATGATTATTATTACTGTTATTGTTATTATTAATATTGTTGTTGTTGCTACTCTGTTATCATCATCTTCTGGTATTAACCTAAGATTTTGTACTACAATAATTTCCCAAGAATGTTATAGCTGCATACAACTTGTATTAGATTAATGATATAGCTTTACTGCACAGAACAATCATAACATTTGAAATTATACTTGCAAAAGTACAAAATTCCATATGCCTTGAAAATGCCTTGAATTTTCTGGTAATTTTCAAGGCTTCAAACCCTCAAGGCCAAGGCCAAGGCATTGAAAAAGACTGACCTTAAGGCGCCTTAAGGCCAAGGCCCGGCATCAAGGCACTACAACACTGCTTCACAGACCCTCAAAATGAGTCTTGTGACTATTGAAAAGTGACATTTTTTTACTTTAGTGTCTGGTCACTCATGCATGACTTGACGGATCAATCTCGTTTCACACAGAAGTTATTAGTCAGTAACTGTAGGAATACCCCTGCCATATTATTTTGCTCAAAACTTTTTTTGTTAAAAAGTTATGCTATTTTGAATTAGGGGAAGGTACTTTTATGTTATGTTTATATATATATCTCTCTCCGGAGTCTCGATTAATTTTCTCTGATGTTCATGCATGTTCTTCACCCGACGCCCAAGATGAAAAATAGCAACGGTCAGGACAACGATCTTGTCATCCTGGGGAAATACGTTGAAATAAATATGTAAATATAATTTACCTTTTATGATCCTAATTTACCTGGATAGTGAGGAGAGGAGAAGGGGTCTCTTCTTTTCCCTGTATTTCGTTAGCATGTTCCCAAAGTTTATGATTTATGATTTTAAAGAATATTGTTTTTACCATGAGGTGTTATTTGTAACAGCAAGTAAGCAAAACGAACACATTTAGGAAATATTCCCTTATGAATAACATTTTTTGAGACATTCAGGTACATCATTAATTTTATTCTTATAAATTCTATTGGTTCGTTTGGGAATATTTAGAAATGTGTCAATGACTTCAGTTCTTAATATTGCTACTAAAGTGTGCTCATCATGGGCGGAACGTGAATTCCATTTTCCCTTCTCCGCATGTTTTTTCATAACCTGTGTCTACCGCGAATGCTTGAGGAGGTTGCATGTCGACCAAACGGAAACCTTTTGAGAAAATGTTCAAAATGCATGCGATTCAAACTGCAATATGATGATTCATTTACAATATTTTTTTTTCTAATTTTCTTTCCAGTTTATCTAAGCGATCATTTAAGTTTCACCGAGACCCAAAATGTGTCTTCCCCCTCGTCATTAGACATACTAGAAAAGATCGCGATTTACAGCTTTGGTAACATTTAAAGAGAAATTATGGTATGCAATAATGTCTGAATGGCTCATGAGCAGAGACTATGCCCTTCCCATTTTAACCAGTTAACCTTTGTACACAGTGCTTGCAAAGCAAGACCCATTTTAAGCTTTTTAAATTGAACATGATAAGTCATGCATGACTGTTGCAAATGTAAAGGAAAAATCACTCATTGGCGTAAATCCCGGGGGGATGGGGGATATATTCCCCCCCCCCCCACACACACGCACTTTTTCGAGAGGGGAGGATGGCGTGTACAAATACCACCCCCCCCCCCCTCATTTTAAGGAAGAAATTATACTTTGATTAATGATTAATCAGTTAGTAAAATTTTTGATAATCTGTCATAAACAACCATATTTTAGAATTTCTATATGAAAATGCAATTGAAAACCAGAAAAGTGGTCATTTCTGGCTCGCTCGCTTCACTCGCACGCAAAATAAATATTAAAATGTGTGTAAGGGGGTCTTTGTGGATGGGTGAGGGTGTGTGTTTATACTTAAGTGTGAGTTCGACAGAAAAAAAAATCGGCAAAAAAGTTGATCATCCCCCCCCCCCCTCAACGTGGATTTACGCCTGTGAAATCATTGTATTACTGTTGTTGATGTCATGAGTTGTGTCGTTCTTAACGTGCTGTACAGACAAACTATGAAATGTCGGAAGGATACGATAGAAAACTAGTTCACCCTATAAACTAAGTAACCATCTAAAATGGGCGAAGGATGACTACATTTTCAAAATGGTAGATTAACACCCCCATTTTCACATCGCACTGTTTTGTGAATTTATGCAGTCGCTGTTTCGATGATCTATTTTTCATTAAAAGTTGACTGAATGAATATCACAGTGTGAATTTAGATATCGCAACTCATTGAATGTCTCGATGTAAATATAGGTTTTCCGCCCATTTTCGTCACTTCTTCATTCGATTTCATCAATTTTCAATTCAAATTCGTCCTAAGAAGCTAACTGCGTTCGAATCCCAGGTTCAATTTTGTTAAAGTATCATTCATATTCGTCTTTGATCAACCAAATTTAAAAGTTAAGCATTCAAATTCATCAATCGAAATTCGTCTCTGCCTCTAAGCGAGTAAGAAATCCTTTGGTTGCGCCTTTTTTCAAGCAAATTCATCGTTTCATCATTCGAATTCGTCACATGTTATTTGGGCCTTTAGATGGGGGGGGGGGGAACCAGGTTTTTTTTTTTTTACTATTTTTCAACTTTCTCACGATATGATCGCATTTTTCCTGCTTTTCTTTGCAAAACATATAACATAATCAAGAAAAGAACTTTCGTTTTAGACACTATACCCGACACGATAATTGAAACAAGCATTCGCACATTCCACAGGGACGGAGACGAAATTGAAAGCCCCCCCCCCCTTTTTTTTTTTTTTTTAACTGAATGAAGTAATGACGGAAATGGGCGGGAAAACCCATATCTTCAATGTAGAACACATTTCCCTTTTGTATCGCTTGCATGTGATACTAGCAATGACGAACCTTATCACGGTTTTTATCGAAATGTAGCACAAAGCGATATCTTTGTCATGCCATTTTCTAAGTTCAAAACAAAATTGCTCATTAAAGCGAATATGGATTAATTCCATCAAGGTATCATTCGAAAATATAATACTAATAATGCTTCATCCTATCATGCTTATGGGCAATAAATAATTGTTGTCATATCACATATAGTTTGGTCAAAAAAACAACCTTGGTTCAAGGTTTTTTGTTGTTGTTTTTTTTTTTTTTTTTTTTTTTTTTTTTTGTTTTCGTCTGGGACTCACTGTATTTCAATGAAAACGGCATTTTTTTTTTTTTTTTTGGGGGGGGTGGGTTTTTTTTTTGGTTATGAACTTGAATAAACCTAAGAGCACATTAGATGAAAAAGGTGGGTACTGATTCCATAGCTGGTTGGTTGGTTTGTCATGTTTGTTGGTTGGTCGCACTCTGAAAAAATAGAGTAGAAATGTGCCGTGAGGGTAATTATGGGTCCAACCAACTTCGGGCATTTCTTTGGGCATTTCTTTTTATCCAATTTGATGGAAATTTTGCCCATTCTGAAGCAATCATTACTGCTTACTTTTACCCTAACTGTTCGTTGTGCTTCCCGCATTGGGTAAAGATATTGCCCAAAGTTGGATGGACATATAATTACCCTCGTGCTGGTTAAAATTTCACCCAATATTTGTTACAGTGTGATTGGTTTGGTTGGTTGGATGGATGGATATATCACCTGACTGCTTAGAAAGTTATGTGCATGGTTGTCAGCAAGCAACCAGGGGCAAGAAGAACTTGGTAATGAATATACCAAAGGGCACAGGTGGATCTACTTGGTTTCAAACCCGGGTACTCCTTCTTCTGAGACCACTGCTTTGCTATTGAGCCATCGCGCCCCTCCCTAAAGCTGAAGGGCATTTTGTCTTAAAGTTTGTTATTAGGGGGATATGGAGGAATGGCCTTGCAGACCCACTAATAGAATTATCTTCTGAAAAAATACGCTTTGGATAACGTATATCATATTGCATCTCAAACACATCACCTTAATTTTATATGCAAAAATTTGCCGCTTGTTGGGAAGGGTAACGTAATATGTTTCATGATAATTTCAAATTGAATAATTATTTTGAGTTCAATAATCATTTTAGGGTGGAATATTAATATTAAGCTCAAGCTTAATTGTGGTATTTTGAAAGTTCTATAACCACTATAACGTTTACATGTCTACCACCAAAAAAGTACTAATCTGTGAGTTCATGAAATAGAAACAAGAACATCTAAGAAGAACCCAAACAAAGCTGATAAAAAAAACTTACTCTGTTGGCAGACAAGTAACAACGTTGCAATCAAAGATACACGCATCATTTTAATCTTCCGAGTCATGTAGATAATCACAGGATAAGTACTTGAAATTGATTCTACCAAAACACCGGATTACAGGATGAACCACAATCGTAATATACAGTTATTTCATGTTACTATTAGTATCACTTCCTCGTGATTGGTGCTGAAGAATTTTGAAAGTGCGCTCACTGATGCAAAACAACAATCACAAGCACACCAAAGACTGACTTCTCAATAAAGAAAAAAAGAAAAAGGAGAAAATATTTGGATTATTTGAGGGGATCTCATTTGAATGTTTTCCTCAGGCTAGGCAAATAAAGGGCATAAGAAACAAAGAGGGAAGGAGTGGCGAGCTACTGAGACTGTATGTGCGTGGGTGCGTCCGTGTGTGTGAGAGAGAGAAAGAAGAGAGAAAGAAAGAGAGATTGAAAAAAAGAGAGGGAGAGAGAGAGAGAGCGAAGGTGAAAAGTCAGAGAGAGATAATAGACAGAGACACTGAGGGAGAGATTAATGCAATGTAACTATGGATTTTAGGGAGAAGTATAACAGATCCTATAACCATGATAACTTCGAAAGGTCTGAGACAAAAATGTGGGGGAGGGAGAGAGAGGGAGAGGTTAAAAAAGGGAGGGAGAAGGGGAATAACAAGGGAGAGAGAGAGCATAAAAACGATTATTTGGTGATGAGGCAATAGTCAGAAAGGTAGTTACTTTCTACACGAACGAAAATAAACAAATTTATGTAAACATTCCCCCCCCCCCCAAAAAAAATCCTCCTTTTTCTTTCAAAATACAACAACCAATTAACCTTGAAACACTTTTCGAGACTCGTCTCCCCCTCCCCCACATCATGACCGCCTGGATCTCCCGTCACTGGGTAATAGCCCGGAGAGAATTTTTCTTGCTTTAATGGCAGGCGCCATAATCGTGATGAGCGTATTTATTCTTCGAAAATTACAAACTCCCCGACAGGCAATTTGGAATTAACTGATAAATCAGCATAAAAAACACCATCAGACTTACTTCAGGCTTGAAGCAATTCTACTGCAAATATATGGTTTAGAGGGGAATTCCACATTGCCACCCGCGTAGCCAAGGAGGCGGTGGGGGGGGCCACCCCCCCCCCCCCCCGCAGTAACAAAAAGCCAACAAAAGAGAAAAAAATAAAAAATAAAGAAGAAAAAAAGCGTGAGCGAGAAAAGAAAAAGGTAAGATAACGTAACAAGAGCGGGAGCAGACAAGGAACACTTAAAAGAAACCCTGAACCCCCCCCCCCCCAACGCCTTCCTAAAATAAAATCTTAGCTATGCCTTTGCACATCACCACCTACAACAACAGTACTGTGCGTTGCTTTTCATGAATTGCACATACTGTACATGCAGGAAGTCCCCCAAAATTTAGCCTCGGTTCAACACACTATCGTTACTCACGACCAATAATCAGAGAATGTGAATAATATGTTGCGGCTTCCACAAGAACCATGCCATAACTAATATGGAAATAATGGGGAGGCTCATGGGAGGCGAGTTCCCAGTTCCAACAGATGCTCGAGGAAACTACATCATAGAGCAGGGTGTGGATGTGGTACTCTACATAATTCTCTACATCAAACATGGCGGAATCTTTAAAGACATGACAAATGATGATGTACAGCGCCTAATGAAAGAGGTCGAGAATTTCAAGCTGCATGTATTGACGACGTTGCATTTAAAAAGCATAGAGGCCACTCAAGCACAATTGAATCGAGAGGACGAAAGCATATACCTTTATGTAATCCATGATCATCGGCCTGATACCCGCTCTATCAATGAACCTTTCATTGCTTACACCAATAAGTCGCCATCTTTCTACTGTAAAGATGGTGGTGGCCATTGCATAAGAGATTTCTTTTGCGACGCTAAGATATATCAAATCACAGTCGGCGATCAAAGCGTGTCTATTAGAAAGGTAGACGTGCAGAAGATTAAGCAAGAAGAAGGAAGGATTGAACTGGAGGATTTTGTGTCATATTTTTCCTAAAGAATGCCTGGCAGTGCTGATACGATTGGAAGCTGTGGTTATTGCACATTGCTGAGGGTTACCATCCTTCTCAACTCACCCTAGAAGTTGAGTTCATGCATCCTGTGACTGACGATTGCTTGATGATCATTTGATGCAGTGGCGTAACAGCCGGGGGGGCAGAGTGCCCCCCCTGAAGGATTTCAGCGGGAAAATCCACCAAACCACCGGGAAAAAAATGAAAGGGAAGGAAAGGAAGAAAAAGGAAGGGAGAAAGGGAAAGTAAGAAGAAGAAAGGAAAAGAAAGAAGAAGAAAGGAAAAGAAAGAAGGAGAAAGGGAAAGGAAGAAGGAGAACGGGAAAGAAAAAAGGAAAAAGGGAGAAAGAAGAAGAGAGAGAGAGGGGGAAAGGAGGGAAAGGGGGGAAAAGAAAAAAGCAAAGGGAAACAAAAGAAATGAGGGAAAATTTAGTACCGAAACCCCGGAGTTTCCGGGTGTTCCATTCCCTGGACCCCCGCAGTGGCTTTCCCTGTAGACCCCCATCATGGGCCCGTAGCCAGAACCCTGGGCCCCACCCGCTAAGGGCTTCGCAACAAGCAACACGCGGTGCAGGCTCACCTCCGCATATTCTATTTCTAGACTTAGATACCGGGAAATTTTTCGGCTCTGCCCCCCCCCCCCCCCCCCCCCCACCGATAACAGGCAGAGAATGTAAGAGACCGGGAACAGTCAACGAACAATTCAAAGAAACGTGAGAGCTTCCGCGCTTCGCGCGGGAAGGGAAAATCACCATCCCTGCACCCTCCCCCTAGCATGCCTAGGGAGCGCGCTTTGCACTATCGTCCTCCTAAAATGAAATCCTAGCTACACCACTGATTCTAGACTTAATTACCGGGAAATTTTTGGCTATGCGTATGCCCCCCCCCCCCCCCCGATAACAGGCAGAAAGCGTAAGAAGAGCGGGAACTTACAGCGAAAAAACGTCGGAGCTTCCTGCACCCTCCCCCCTAGGGAGCACTACCATCTCCCTAAAATGAAATCCTAGTTACGTCGCAGAAGATAGACTTAATTACCGACAACTAACAATTCAAAGAAACGTCGGAGCTTACGTGCTTCGCGCGGGAGGGAGGAAACTCCCCCCTCCCTGCACCCTCCCCTCTAGGGAACACTACATTGGCGTAAATTCCGGGGGGTGGGGGATCTATCACCCCCACTTGGGGAAGAGGGGGGATGGTGTGTACAAATTTCCCCCCATGCAGATACACTTTTTAAGGAAGAAAATATACTTTAAATAATCAGTTAGTAAAAATTCTGAATATCTATCATAATCAACCATCATATTTTAGAATTTCTATTTGAAAATGCTAGTGAAAACAAAAAAGTGGTTATTTTCGGCTCGCTCGCTTCGCTCGCTCCTCAAAATCTTAGGATTTCCATCCAAAAATGCAATTAAAATCGAGAAAAGTGATCATTTTTGGCTCGCTCGCTTCGCTCTTTCATCACATTTTAGAATTCTTATTCGAAAATGCGATTCAAAACTGGAAAAGTGGTTATGTTCTGCTCGCTCGCTTCGCTCGCTCGCAAAATAGATATCAAAATGTGTGTGAGAGGGAAAAAATCGTTTAAAAAGTTTTTCATCCCCCACTCCTCAAATTGGGTTTACGCCGGTGGAGCACTACCGTCCTCCTAAAATGCAGTCGTAGCTACGCCACAGATTCTAGACATAGATTACCGGGAAATTTTGGGCTCTGCCCCCCTGATAACAGGTACCTGTTACGCCCCTGATTTGATGATGATAATAATCATTATGATGATGACTGTTATTGGGTGATCTGTCAACTTTGTCAACTTTGACAGATCACCTTTTAATTTCGTTGGAATTTTCTTTATTCTTATTAGGTGGTCTGTCATCTTTGACGGATCACCTTTTAACTTCGTTAAAATTTTCTTCATTCTTATTAGGTGGTCTGTCATCTTTGACAGATCACCTTTTAATTTCGCTGGAATTTTATTTATTCTTATTAGGTGGTTTGTCATATTATGACAGAACACCTTTTCTTTATTCGTAATTATTCTCTTTATTTGTACTCACTTTTTGTGCAGACGAAATCTCAGAACTGGTTAAGTCATTTTATGTCAAATTTTCAGGACTTATGAGTCATCACGAGATCTCGGTTTTAATACGTCGTCAAGTTCATCGAGTCATCGGGACGTCATCTAGGCGCCATTTTGTAAATATCATGTCTTGATCATATCTTCATAACGGAATGTCATTTCTTATCTATATTTGGCGTGATAAATATTCATATCAATCTGAACAAATCAATCTGTTTAGACTCGCGCGTACGCGTACGTCCGCGCGTCAGTGCGCGCAAAATTCGCTCTGAATCGTCTCAAATTTGTTTTGCACACGTTTCAGACCATTTTAAGCATTTCGAAAATTTCCACGCGTAAGCGCGCGCGTATTGCGTGTGCGCAACTCGTAAATAACCTTAAAACGCCGTTTCTTCACGTGATTTGCAATCCTTAGACTTTTCTTGACCATTGCCATCAATTTGCATTCCATTTCAACCACCATAAGGCCGCACGCGCGCGTGAAAGTTCAAAATCCGTGCGCGCGTCTATAGACCAATTTCACAACGCAAGAGGGCAGCAGACTGTGCGACACAGTTCGACAAACTAGTACTGCGGTGGGTGCTCCAACTTTTATAGTACACACGTCAATAGCGCGTTCGATTTTTTGCCTATTTTGACCAATATATGCAGATTTATTTTAATATTTGCAATGAGAAATTATCAGGGAAGTTCAGGTCGCAGCTTTGCGGTGCTCACATGCCACAAGAACTGGAGAAAGTTTAAATATTCAAAGCTAACTGAGTATGAAATTCATTCGCATTTCAAAAATTCGCGCGCGGACGCGGACGTGCGCAAATTTTTGAAATGCTTAAAATGGCCTGAAACGTTGCAAAATGAATATGAGTCGATTCTGAGCATTTTTAATTTTTTAATGAATGGAATTATTCAGATTGATATGAATATTCATCATGCTAAGTAGGAATGAGAAATGACATTCCGTTTAAGAAGATATGATCAAGAAATGAAATTTACAAAATGGCGCCTGGATGACGTCACGATGATCTCATGAACTTGAAATTGATTAAAAAAACCGAGATCTCGTGAGTACTGATAATTGATAAAAATTTGTGGGATTGGTCTATACACGCACACATGTATTTGTGACATACGACTCTGCCGCACCCTTCTCACTTGAGATGAACAAGACATCGTCATATACCATGAACATACTATGATCGATGCTGTATTTACGAATGATTAAAAGAATCCAAATACGTCATGATCTTAGAATAGAAATCATCCATTGCTTATCCACGCGTCTCAAAATCATGATTTTTGTCAACAGGGAAGTCATTCATACTGTATTAATGGATGTCGAAGTATTCGCATTCGCCCTTTTAGTATGCGCTACGTGTGCATGTTAAGAACTTCCAAGAAATGCCCACCTGCACCCTTGAAGGTACAATTGTACACCTTAAAGGGTGCTGATTTTTTACATTCAAAAGGGTGCAAATTTGCGCCTTCCCTAAGGATATAACTCTGCACACTTAAGGGCGCAAAATGTAGTTCACTGCACCCTTGATGGTGCATAATGTTTCTTTGCCTGAAAAAGGTTCCCCTTTATAGGAGCTCCTGGTATTGCATTTGAACAAGGGTGCAAAAGTGAACCTTTTTTCTCAGTGTGTAGGTTTTTCCTTCTCTTTTTTTCTATAAAGGATCATTAAAAAAAAAAAACAGACAGAATCTTTCCTTTCCAAGGCCACTATTCACATTACAATGTGTAAACTCTTTTCAAAATGATTTCAGTGTTTGATATGAAAGACAGGGTATTTTATGTGATATTGCCTTTGTTACGCCTAACCGTAAAAGATCCAATTGTTGAATTTGGCTGGCTCCAGCGTCGGTCTAAGATTGCCTCATAACAATGGTGTTTTCTAAAAAACAAGGTAAAAATATCTGGGGATTTTCCATTGTAGGTTGCTTTACGAAATAACACAGCAGGTGTGTTATGCTTCACTATAAAGGAAATAATAATCATTCGCCTGCAATGCCAAAGGGAGACTGTTTTGACAGTGGGTATTTCCATTTTATATTTAGCTGAGAACTTTGACAGGGCCATCGACATCGAGCAGCACGCTTATGATAAACTCATTTTCATTTCATTTAAAAATAAATCTGAATATGTGTTTATAGATTTTTTTCGAATATTAGATTATTTTGTATCATGTCACTGAACGCAAAAATAAAATTTGATCAAAAAAATTATCCAACTAAATTTTATCAGCCAAAAAGTAGTAACATTTAGAAGTAAAATTTCTATGTATGTGCATATGGGTGAGGGCGTGTGTGCGGGTGGGGTAGAGAAGCGTGTGTCAGTTCGCGTTAGTTCGCGTTAGGGTTTAAATTTCATTTCAGTTAATGTCAGGGGTATAAGGGACAGACACAAGAGGAAAGCAATTTTTGATTGGGTCAGAAAGAATAGAGGTGATGTAATCTTATACAAGAAACTTATAGTTCACAGGATATCGAGGGAGATTGGAAAAAGGGCTGGGAAGGACAAAGCATTTTCAGTCACTGGACGAAACACAGCAAAGGTGCACTTGTTTTACTAGCCCGTGGATTAAATTTTAAGTTGGAAAAGGTGGTGAAAGATAATGACGGACGCTTTATATTGCTCAAAAGAGACTTAATGGGGGGAAAATGTATTATTAGGAAATGTTTATTTTCCAACAAGAGAAAAAGTAAAACAATAAGTAGACTTTCGACAAAATTCAGATAGAGGTATTTCTGAGTTGTTATCTTGCAATTATTCATTAATTTTTGGGGGAGACCTTAATGAAATAATAAACAAAGACTTAGATTACTTTGGAAGAACGGTTGTGAAAACTACCTTTTGGAGAACGATCATTTGGAGATGTTTTGAAGAAACAAGGCTTAATTGATATATGGAGGAAACGGAACCCACGAATGAGGAAATTTACTTTCAGACAAAGTAATCCATTGGTTCAAAGTCGTTTAGACTATTGGTTCACCCCAAAAGGAGTAGAAACTAGGGTGAGTAAATGTGACATTATAACATCAGTAACTCCTGATCATTCCAGCATATATTTTGAATTAAAATCTACTAAAAGTTACGGAAGATACGAAAAGTCGTACTGGAAATTCAATAACAGTCTATGCTTGGATAGAGATTTTGTTCAGGGAATGTCAGAGGAAATACGAACGGTAGAAAGTAAGTAAGTAAATTTATTATATGTCTATGCATGGTAAGTGGCTAAAGGAATTCGAATCTAAATCGTCTTTTTGGGGATTTTCTAAAAATGAAAATGATAAGTTTTGCGATGAAGTTTTCAAGGAAAAAATCGAAAGAGGGAAGGACTTTTATAGAACAAGTTGAAAATGACATAAAAACACTGGAGAAAGATTTGGTGACCTCTTCTGAAAGTTCTACAGTTATTACTGATAATGACAATAAAAAGAGTCAGCTAAGGAAACTGCATAATAACAGTGCAGAAGGACTTAAAGTTAGCTCAAGAGGAGCTTGGTATGAAGAAGGTGAATAGAATAAAAATTATTTTAAGCAGTTACTTCAGTGGAACAAAAAGATATCAGTTATAACGGAACTGTACGATGAGAAAGGGGAAAAAACAAAAGAGAAAAATGTTGAAATGCAAATAATTCGTTCTTTTTATGAAAGTTTGTATTCTGAAAAATCCTCGACAGGAGATTTATTCATTAACAACATGTGTAAGAACATCCTCAAATTAGACAATTTAAGCAGAATTTCTTGTGAGGGGGAAAGTGACTATAGATGAATGTAATAAAGCAGTCAGGGAAACTCTGGACTTCCCGGGAGAGGCCATAATCCCCGAAAGTGGACTTATTATGTGGCATTGCGTTATCGGCGAGGATCCCTCCGCTGAGCGAGACTGTACAAAGTGAATGGTCCGTGTGTGTATACCGTTGAAAAAAAAAAAATCATATAAAATAACCAACATGGCAGCAGATTTTGTTGTCTCGATACAGGCGAGAAATTTAATTTTCTTTCATATATATGCATATAAAGATGATACCCCATGTTGGGTATTTTATATGATTTTTTTTCAACGGTAAAAATATATAATGACAGAAAAGAAATAAAGAATCAAAGAGAATAAAAATTAAAATGAAAAAGAGATAGAGACCACGTAACGGCGTAAGTGCGAAACAATGGCCACGTTTGACAGGAACTGGTGTAGCCAGGAATTTTCAACGGGGGGGGGGGCTAAGGCGAGGGAGTGAAGCGAAAGAGCGGGGCAGGATGGGAGGGGGTATCCCCCTCCACGATAGGGAGATATTTGAAAATTAAAGCATGAAAATGACATTTTTTGTACACTAAAATTCAGTATTAGGGGTAACTTATATGAGAAGTGGCATATGGGGGGGGGGGGGGCAAGGCGAGGGAGCGAAGCGACCGAACTGATGGAGGGTGTGTTAAGGGGGGAGGGTGCGGTAGGGATATTCGTGCATGAAAACGACATTTTTTGTAAACTAAAATTCATTATTAGGAGTAACCTATATGAGAAGTGACATTTTGGGGGGCCAAGGCGAGGGAGCGAAGCGACCGAGCAGGGAGAATTAGTGGGAGGGTGGTATCCCCTCTCCCACGGTAGGGATATTTCTGAAAATTTGTGCATGAAAATGGCATTTTCTGTACACTAGAATCAGTATTAGGGTTATCTTATATGAAAAGTGGCATATAGGGGGGGAATGAGAGGTTGTGTAGGGGGAGCATTTTCTGCACAGTAAAATTCAGTATTATGCATTATATGAGAAGTGGCATATTTACGTTTTACTTTCATTTCGCAGGGTAGGGGTAGGGTAAGTTATGTGAAGTGGACTCGATGGATTTTTTTCTAATTTTGTTTGTTTTTATTTTTTTGCTCGCCGATCAACAGGGGGGCATGGCCCCTTGTGCCCCTCCTTAGCTACTCCAGTGTTGACAGGCATTTTATACTCAATTGTACGCAAAGATCCCAGGAGAATAAGACCACAGAAGAATAAAAGAATAATGACATATAAACTGAAAAATAAAGAAATATGAATGTCAAATATATAATGACAGAAAAGAAATAAAAAAATAAAGAGAAAAAAATGGAAATGGAAAATAAATAGCGACCATTTAAGTTGCTCTAACTTAATGGCGTAAGTGCGAAAGTGATTGCCTAAAAATGAAAATGAAACCCCAATTCAACAAGAAATTTCTTCTTCCTCTCAGACTGGGCGAAATTGATTGACGGTTGTTCATTACCAAATTGAATCAAATTACATTTAATTTGAATGGTAATTACTAATTTTAATGTTTAAAAAAGAATTGAATGCAAGAAGTGTTAAACTGAAGCACTGGAAAACCGATGGACTACAAATTGCTTGAAAATGAATGCTTGATCATGAAATTACTTGTTTTGCTGTTTTGATGAATTCGGCCGGGAAAACCAATACTAGGGGTAACTTATATAGGAAGTGGCATATCCCCCCCCCCCCCCCGTCCCACGGTAGGGAGATTTTTGAAAAATTGTGCATGAAAATAAATGGTATTTTCTGCACACTAAAATTCATTATTAGTGGTAAGTTATATGAGAAGTGGCAAATTCACGTTTTATATACTTTCATTTCGCATGGGTAGGGGTAAGGTAGGTTATGTGAAGTGGACTCGATGAAAGTCTTGTTGTGCGTGTGCTCGCCGATCAACAGGGGGGACATGGCCTCCTTGTGCCTCCCCCCCCCCCCCCCCCCCCCACCCCCTTATCTACGCCAGTCAATGAGTCAATGTATGTTTCTGCTTATATGAAAATTATGAATGTAGAAAGAACAAGATTGAGATTCATTAGTATTTAGCAGATGGGAAAAAAAAAAGAAATATGAAAAGAAACCCCCTCACAAATATGCAAATTTAGGGGTGAATTTCAGAAGAGAGTGAATTAAGAGTAAAAATTGTGATATTCACTCTTCATTCACTCTAAATGCACTCTCTTCCGAAATTCACCCCTAATAGAGTGAACGCGTTCACTCTTTTTTTAGAGAGAGAGAGTAACTTTCATGCATTTCGATTACTTCTTACTGATACTTTTACAGCTTATTTTTAGCTCCAAGCTTCAAATTTTGCTGAATGATTCTCGCTTTCGTTTCTAGATCGAGCTTCCCGAGAAAGGCTTCATAATCTTCGCAACCGGCATCCTCTTCCTCTTCTGCATCCCTTTGAGGTTCCTTCGCTACAGGTGGGAGGAGGATGCGCTCATCATCATCGCCAGTCCTTTGTCGTGGATGTACCTGCTCTATTTCTACAGAGATAATAGTTCAGTTATATAATAATGATAATAATGACATAGTATATGCTGTATAATATAGAAATATTTCATGGTTATGAAGGAGATGGTAATGTTACTTAATTCGTAGAAGGGTGTACCGTTTCATTTAACTCGCTGAATATTGAATAGCTCCATCTTTCAAATCATGAAGTATTTGTTGTTAAACTATGTTACTCAATGGCATGGCATATTTGTTTATATAGATTTGCTTAGCTATTTTCTTTCATATGAATATCCTTTCATGGAATAGTTAATGCAAAAATATACGTAGACACAACGAAATGAAAAGAGACATATGAAATGACCAGCGGACACTTGAACCAAAACAAAATGTGAGGGGTAAACATTTTAGAAAGGAAAGAGAAGGAGGAAGAAAATGAGGTGGAGAAGGTAGAAATTATATTTATCCTGGGGGTGTTTCATAAAGCTGTTCGTAAAGTTACGCATGACTTTACGAACACCTTGAATATGGCAAGCCAAATGGAATTCTCAGTCATTATAAACGGCATTAGCTAAAGGTGAAATATGCAGACTTAGATCGACATTATTATTGTTCACTAAATTTTTGTTGCGAAGTATATTTTCTTCCACAACTTAATTGAGGTTATAGGAAATGCGGTCACACTTTGTTAAAATGTCAGGAAAATTTTGGCCATCCCATTTGGCATTTCATATTCAAGTTGTTCGTAAAGTCATGCGTAACTTTACCTTTACAACATGAGCTTTATGAACAACTCTCCCCCCCCCCCCCCCCCCCCCCCCGTTTATTGTTTCTT
>CM057165.1:20442008-20481513 GCA_029962745.1 Echinometra lucunter | reverse complement strand
TGTAGTATGCATCATAGGACTGTGGATGAGGTAGTCCAGGGTATGAAAAAAAACCCAGAATAACAATGGTTATGTGAGAAAAATTAAGATGTAGGGAGAGACATAGGGGTTTTGTGGTCTAGTGGAGGTGTCATAAGACAGTGGATGAGGTAGTTCAAGGGGGCGTTTCATCAACATTTGTCCACTGACAAGTTGTCAGCGCTGACAACTGATACCGTATATAAGGTTAGAAATTGTTGGTTCAAATAGACTTTATTGGTGAAAATCACTGACAAGACACTTGATGGAATGCCCCCTAAGATTCACATCACAGCTGCAGCTCTAATGTAGTCAGGGAGGATACTGTTCTACCTTTGCCTCTCTGTACCCAGGGAATAGATATTGGAGGTCCTAACAGGATACCAAAAGCCATCTTTGTACTGAATCATAGGGTAGGAATAAACCCTAAGTAATGGGAGTTGGAGCACATACTGTGCACATGCATGAATCTGATGAGTATGGCAAAATAGGATTGAATTTTGCAAAGACTTCTATTTGATCTACAAAATATTTTGGATAGTTAGGAAAAGTCTCTTTTCTCTAAAACATAAACTTGTCATCTGACTATGCAAATTATTGGTGATGCATCAGTAAGTTTAGGAAAATGGGTCTTCTGAAAGATTGATAGAAAATAAAGAGCTCAGACTTGCATATTACCCTCAAATTCAAAGTAGTTTTCCTTTTTGACTTCCCACATGGATAAATAAATTGTGTTTTCTTTTAAATGAAGAATATGGCATGACCTCACACTCCTTTTTGCATGCTTGTTTCATTCTGTATTATGTAATGAAATCCCTGTTTGTTTTACTAATAATAATTACATGTGAAGTGCTTAGAAACATAGTATTAAGCACTATATAATGTAACTGTTATTACTATTACTATTATTATTCTTTGTCTATTTTCTTTATTTGTTGATATGTTTATTTATACATGTATGTATAGATGTAACTGTGGCCATATGATTTTGTAAAAGTGGTATACAGTGTTGGTAAAAGTCAAAGGTTTCAGACATTGATACATTAATATTCTGATTATTTGGTACACCTTGGGGATGGAACAGTTCCTAATGAATTTACAGATAGTTTGACTAATCTTGAATATTTAAGAAATAATTACAAATGTCCATTCATGCAGATGATAAAAAATGTGTTTAAGCATTCAAGTTAATTGAAGAAAACTGAATTTGGGCTTCGACCGCAAAGATGTAACAAGGAAATGAATTTCCTTTACCAAATCACTGACCATGGGTAATACTCTATAATACTTTTAAGTTCTAGCTAGATGTGTATGGCTGTAGTATCTGCAGTGTTCAGGAATTGATTTATATCTCACTTCTGATAATTTAAGAGATTGGTCAAATGTTCTTCTTTCAATCAAATTTATTGAATACATGTTTTGAATGTTTCCACCTTAATAGGAAATTAAAGAGACTGCTGTTTGCATCTTTGTAGATACAGAGAGGAAATATAGTTATATATTTATGCCATTAATTCCAGTGGACGGATGGGAAGCTTGATTTTCAATTTTTGAATCTGGACCATAGGAGAAAAACAAATTAAATGAAGTCAGCTTAACATTCAAATGCTGCCTTTTACGTACTCTTTGACTGATTCTCTGCTTCATGTGGAATTTAATGAAATAAACTTTTCTTCATCCATGAAAGATTTAATATGTTTGGAAGTAGATGCATTATACACTGTATTTGTTTTTCAACCTGTGAGCGTGTAGGTGGGCGTGTGAGTGTGTGGTGGTGTGTCTGTGTGCGGGGATGGGTTTGTGTGTTGTTGTTTGTGTGCATCTATCTCTCTATCTCTCATGGCATTACAATGTATTTATGTCTCCTCACTTTTTATACCTGTGCCAAACAAAGTTTGAAGGGGGTGTTAGGTCAGGCGGTTGGGCGGGCAGGCGGGCGGGGCAGTCAAGTCCGTTGCAAATCTTGTGGACTGAACTACTCATTTTTCGAGCAATGCTCATGAAATTTGGGACGCACATTGGTCTTGGGATGAAGATGTGCGAGACACATTTTTTGGATGTATCGGAAACAGCGTTGCCATGGGAACAGCATATTTCAGTAAATCGGAAAAAAATTGCGGATCGAATTACTTCCTCATTTTTCGAGCAATGCTCATGAAATTTGGCACACACATTGGTCTTGGGATGAAGATGAGCAAGACATTTGTGTAATGTGTTGGAAACTGCATTGCCATGGTAACGGCATATTATTGCAAAACAGGGAAATCTTGTTGATCAAACTACTTCCTCATTTTTCGAACTATGCTCATGAATTGTGGCAGCACATTGGTCTTGAGATGAAGATGTGAAGACATATTTCTTAATGTGTCAGAAACCATGTTGCTATGGTAATGCCATATTATGGCAATAAATCAGGGAAAAATATTATGGACCAAACTTCTTCCTCATTTTTAGAGCAATGCTCTTGGGGTGAGGGTATTAATCACCTTCAGTGATATGTCTCGTTTTTTCAAGTATGTACACATGCGAAGTAGAAGGTCAGTGAATGTTGAACTCTGAATGTCACTTAGCAATATAAAATGAACATTACGGAGGGATGTAGAGCCAGCAAATGTGCAAACACGACGCCACCAAATGTGCAAATCTGAAATAAATACATCAACAGCAAATGTGCAATTTTTCTTTCTTTAACTGCAAATGTGCAAACAAGAGATTCAATTTTTTTTTTTAATTGAAGACATAGGGGGAGGGGGTTGATACATTAAACACACACACAAACTAAAACAGGGTCAGTATTTGATTTGATAACGTTTTCTTGGGAGTAATTGCGACAGACACACCACGTGTCTATGATACAAACGTACAAACGCAAGTAACGTGCAATTTCTATACATACACGCGGACACCCAAACACACACACACAACACACACACACACACACACATACATATAATCTTGTTGCACTGTAAACGAGGACAGTTACTGTGCCTATAGTGTCCCTTGTCCTTGAATAAGATGCAAATTATTTGTCATCCGAGGACTAGTGTAATGCTTTCGAGAGATGATTGGGTTTGACGCACACACATGCTCGAAAACAACAGTTATGACAAACAATAACTGCAGAGGGCATGAAGCACATAACTGTCCTCTTTTATGATGTAATAGAATAATGTGTGTTAGGGCGTGCGGGTGGGCATGTGTGTGTCACAAACAAACTAGGAAAAATTAAAAGAAAAAAATATCCCTTATACACTTTTGATGTTATTAGTCGACTCCAAGTTATTAATTTCTTATTTTCTAAATCTCTTGTTTGCACATTTGCGGGTAAGATAAAATGGAAACTTGCACATTTGCTGTAGCCACGTTTACATAATCGTTTTCACATTTGGTGGCGTCACGCTTGCACATTTACTGTCATTTGCACATTTGCTGGCATTGGCACATTTGCTGGCTCTACAAGTGGTTTTGTCCATTGCAATAAATTTAAGAGTGAAATGAGAGAGCTGCTCATTACTTTGGTAGTCTCTCAATCAAAATAATGTAATTGAGTCATTAAAAAAAATGTAACCAATAAACTGTTAATCAAAGAGGCCTACACATGGACGAAAATATGAAGATTTCACTTCTTCCCTTAATTGGTGTCTTTATAATCAGCTCAGGGAATTCACCTTTTATCATGCTTATTGAGCTCAGACTAGTATTATAGAACAAACGCTTTAAAAAAAAGGTACCATGGATACCATGGTAATATTACGAAATTACCATCAAATCATGGTAATTTGATGGTACTTGCATGGTACTTTCATTGCTGTGATGGTAATTTCGTGGAACTTCCAAATTACCCGTGGTCCTTTTTTACATGGGAATAACGCTGTAACAATTGATGGTCTCTTTAAGGAACAGCACATATCAAGCAGGATCAGAATGATGTTAAATGTATCCGAAATTTTGTGGCAGTATCAACCCAGTTTTAACAGGATATGAGATTAATTCATGAATGAGAAAGTGTAAGAAGTTAAAAACCTAAACAGATATCTTAAATCACCGTACAACAAAAAATTAGTTTGCAGAAATGTCTAGTTGGGCAATTCCGCGTCGGAAAAACAGTCGCCTTACCTCACATTTATAGTAAAAACAATCACTTTGATAGCCCTGAATAGCCAATCTTTGAATTTAAAAAAGCTGAAACAATACAGAATTCCACAATCTTAGTCTGTGTTGGTATAATGCATGTTTGATTTTGAAAGACATGTTTAAAGTTTAAAACTGGCGCTTTTTTTGAAAAATTCAGTTACCGAAATGTTATACTATAATATTCATTTATTTATTTGTTATTTATTTATCTATTTATTTATTTATTGAATATATTTATGCACATATAAAAGATCAGCAACTAAACATGCTGTTTTTCATCGATGTCCTGCTAACAAATACTGACATGAAATGCAACATAAATCATAAAATATTAGTATATACATAAATGTGCGAAGTAGATATTCGGAATATACATACAGTAAATAATACAAAGAAAACATTGATAGCCAAAGTAAACAGTAGTACAATATATAAACAAATAAATGAAAGTATAACAAGTAAGATAATATAATATCTGATTAAGCATTAAAGCCTTAAAGAGAAATAACCAAAGTAGAATGATATCAAGTATGTCTCTTTATTGAATGATAAAAATAGTATAATAATTATAAGACGTACATGTATTAAGTTTATTAAATAAAAGCAGTAAAGGGGAGACTCTTTTGCGATCATAGATATCAAGTTTGTGAGACAAGTAAATAATCAAATTATGCCAAACTGCTTAATAATACAAAAAACATTCTCTGAAATATATCATGAATGTAAGCATAAAACTGTTGGAATGAAAAAGCTCACATGAAAGAATAGGCGTATTTACAGAGTATTAAAATGGTGAGAAGTGAGGCAGAGTACAAAAGAGGCACAGATAGTCTAAAAATGTTGGTAACGAATTACACCCTTACCGTGGAATTGCCCACTTGCTAATTAAAGTAGTAATTCAATAGAAACTTATCACCCTGTGCTTGTATTGCTATGTTTTTCTTCGTTTCTGTCTTTTTCAGTCGTTATATCAAATTTCTTTTCCCCTCTCTTCGCCTTTAGCTGTCTTTCGGTATCTTCTTACCCTGTCTTGCGGGATAGGGTGTGTATTATGACGTACGTTATTGCTTATGGGGTAGTTGGTGCATGTGGTGAACCCTTTTTTCTTAATTTCTTGTTTCCCCACTGCATGATTTTATAATAAGATTTGTATGACAAATGCATTAATCACTGTACGAGAGCTGCAGCTGTCAAGCACTTTTTTCCTGAGCAAGGTGCCGAAGGCGTCTATGTGCTAGTGATTCAGGACGGAAATATATTTTGAGAAAATATGACTTAATTAAAGTCACACTGCAGATAGCGGTTTGGATCTACATAATATAAACAAAGAGATAAAACTTTTGGTAAATCACATTTAATGAAACTGTGTGTTGCTTGTATAAGTCGATTTGAAAAAGTAGACCGGAAGTGTAGCTCTATATTTTGTCTTTCCTTTCTTATTTCTCAGGTATTTCATGATGTTCAATTATATCGCTTGTAACTACAGCACTGTCAGTGAAAGTTGATTTGAATGTGTGAAATTAATTTTCGGGCATAACAGAACTCCAGGCTACCTTTCATAAGCAATCATCTCTGGGTCATTCAGGGTAATCCCCTAGCGACCAAATCGTATTGCGTCGAGTGCAAAAGCCATGCATTTTCTGATCATTGAACGATCTGACTTAATTGGCCAAGCAGACGATTTCTTCGGCAGGTCAGTGTTTATTGACTCTGCCGCTTCTTTGGACTATTCTGAATATAGAACTGTATAACATAGAGGAATATACTGGAAACTTGAAAATAACACATATCTAAGTAAGCTGCATTCCGAAAATTTGAAAAAGGCCGAGGATATCCCATAATATCATGTGTCCTAGCACTGTAGATAATCCACCTATGTCGTTGGGGAATGTATAGGAAATTCTTGACCTACGGTTTAATGCTGGAAACTCACCCTAATAGCTTGAGCGGGAGGCCCATCCAGTGTACCAGTCAATTTTATGAGTGTGATGGCATACAAGTGCCATTATAATAATTATCAGGTACATTACCATTTAGCATGACTTTTGGCCGGGTGGACGAGCTCCCGCGCGTTCATTGGTTACCTGCCTCCAGTAGATTAATGTGATAAGACAGTTAATGAAAATGGAGTGAGAATGGCTTTACAAGCATATCAAAACAAAGGTGATGTACCCTTATAGTTTTTTGTTTCATTGCGAATTCCGTAAATGATACACTAAAATACTGTGTCATTTATAGTTAAAATTCTATTTTACTGCTTTTTACAGTTTTACCGTAGAATAAACAGTACAATACTGTTATAAATTCTACAGTAAATTCTAGAGTAATATTGTGATATGCAGTGATGAGGAATGAAGTGTGAATAAAGATTACATTCAATTCTTTACTTTTTAAGTCATGGTACATGTTTTATTAAGCATCATCTTAAATCTATGATGTAATCGTTAACTTACTGCAATGTCTCATGAATGCTCTGCTTTTGAATCGTGATGTGGGAACACTTGGTATATTGGTAAAGACTCTTGACTCTCATTAGAGAGGTTCTGAATTCGATCTTCGCTGGATGCTTACAATCTTGAACAAAATGATTCATTTACAAACTACAATGGGGAACTGGTAATTGATTGGATAATGATAATTACCGGGCATTAGGAAGACCACGATTGATGCTGATGAGGCTTTCGTGGGTAAACAAATTTATCATTATCATCATCATCATTATCATTAATAATAATGATATCATTATTATCATTATCATCATCGTCATCATCGTCGTCAACGTCATCATTATCATCATCATCATCATCATCACCATCACCATCACTAAATGCCCTTTTTCTGATCTTTCCTGTTTTCATTATATTTCTTCTGTGCTTTTTTTTTCTTTTTTAAGTTCCTTCAGCTCATACCAAATAAACTCTGGGAGAAAAAAAAAAGGGTAAACAACTTCACAGCTTGATAGAGCAAGTAATCAATACAATTTTTGTTTGTTTTTGGTTTGCTTTAAGTTATATCGATGTTAGTACTAAACGAGGACAGATATGGCATGAAACGCTCGACAGCATGATGAACAAACTTCTCCTGTCAATGGTGCGGGGGCATGACAACGGGTAAAGGTGGATTGCGTTCCATTCTGAATGATGTCACAAAAGGATGCACGCATCTCAGTGAGCTATCGAGCACGTCTCGTCTAGATCCCGCGCTTTAGACATTTCATCAGAATGATCTGACGGTCAATCAGGTCGGGATTCTAATGGAGAGAAGTTTCTGTCGGGGAGGATAAGTTCATAAGGATAGGGACATACAAGGAGGGGAACTTCCTTGATGAAAGGGATAGTGAATAAAGGCTCTTGGTGAACAGCGTCTTCGAGGAAAGACTGGAGTTCAGCTTTTGGCATTAATGAGATTGCCCGGAATTTGCAATTCATCTGATTGGGAAACTATATTCGTTTGATGAAATACGCGAGGTTACCGAGAGCCGCAGAGGGCATTTACATATAGATTTCTGGCTTCGTGTAGGAAACAGGTTTTCTACTATTCCTACTCTGATAAACGCTTGACCATAGGTGATAAAAATGACCGATTCGTTGTCTTCTTTGTTTATATCTAATTTCATTGTTCTCCATTTGTGACCCATGAAGAGCTAATGAATTGAAGACTCCTTTCAGATTCATTCATCTAACTTCTTGGAAGTGATCATCAGTTTACAAGAGGAGGAGATTTTCGTTAACCATGAGCAGCAACAATACATCTCGATCCCGGTTCCACCGGTTGAACATGCGTATCCATTCCAGCATTGCCAATGCCTTCCATGGGGCTCGTGCTGACTCTGTAGCATGGCGTCGCCAGAACTTCGGCCACCAGACCAATCCGATGTACAACCACATTTATCTTGGCGGGATCGGAACCCTACTTGACCATTACGAGCAGAGGGAAAGCGATGAGGCCTTCCAGAAACTACTGGTTAGACGATTCGAGAGGATGTTGTATAATCGGGGTTCTGGGAAAATGCTCTCGAAAAGTGAGTACGCGAGGTTCTGGAAAACTCTAAGGAATGCTGACTCGGTAAGTACCTTGAAGATTTGTCTACTTTCAGCTTGATCCTTCTTTTTTGTAAGTTTTTTTTAGTTAGAAGCGCTATTCTTCAAGCAGAGTCATATTTATTGAAAGAACTCAAAGGAAATTAATGTTACTAAAAACTATATGCGATAAGCATTCGCATCAACATGCACCAAACATAACCTATGGCTTAAGTATAAAAGGTAAACAAAAGGTTCAAGTGGGTTTAGATATAACTATTACTCCAAAAGTCATATTTCATATAACGTTCAAAATACTTTTACTTGGCTAAACTATGAGAAAATTATAGCTGCAATTCAAGCTTTTCAGGTATTTATGAAAGGGGAATACTTTGATCGAGATTCCTTACACAGAAGAGACTTTCCCACTGGCGATTTGTAAAGATGCAAGTCCTCATCATCATCATTTGGTCATTTCTATATTATACCCCAAGAGAACAAACGGTACTGGTCATCGTGCAAAACCATACATCATATGATTATTATGACGTCGTGTATACTGGCCATGAAAAAGACTTCTTGGGTCATGCTTGAGACAACAGAGCACAAGATTTCACAATTGCAAAATGGTGAATTTTTCCGGAAGACATAATGTTTTCAACAAAATCATTCTAAATAGTTAGGAGATTGATGTCCCAAAAAGTAACTAGTAAAAGTTATCACAAAGATAAACATGTATATAAGCTGCAGTGTGAGACGAGGAAAGAGGGAAGAAAGTATACTGAAAATAAAATTCTTATCCAAAAATCTATTAGTGAAGTATCTACTGCTGGTATACGAGTCGTGAACCTAACCTGGCTCTGTTCAACTTTCGTTAATTGACATCAAGAAATTCGTACTTTTGATTAAAGTCTTAGCCATTGAAACCTTTTATGCAACGCATGTCGTGGATAATAGCACTTACTGTGCTGTTGCTTTCCTCATGGGTACCTTAATGGCGCAAGCAAAATCATCTGACTTGCCTATCAATTAAGACCACTTTCTTCCCTTTAAATGGCCAGTTCTAAGTGTAGTCCAATTAGGGAACTACAAGCTTTTTCCACCCGTAATGGTGGAAGGCTGGTGCTGTTACTTTGACACAAACTGAGTAAATGATTACTTTCCAAATGCTCTGATAAACTCTGGACGCAGTTTAAACAAACAGAACCCCTCTGTGATAACTGCTGAGTAATTAAGGCATAATCTCTATGAAATAACTGCTGAGCAATTAAGGCATATCCGGATGAAAACGAAGAGGTATCATGGCCATTACATATTAAAATAATGGAGAAATAATTAGTGCCTGCATGGGAGGACGGTACTAATACGAAAAACACATGCACGGAAACATACAGGAGATACAAAAGTTTCGTCTCTCGAAATGAAATAAATCGTTTTTGTTCATTTTTAGAAGCAAAAACGAATCGCTTAAATATAGTTTAATTATATCTTCATTCGTAGAAAAAGAAGAGTGTCTTTTCCAAGGAACAAATTTGAATTACATTGTTTGCTCTTGGTTTCCTCCCCGAGTTAAGATCCATTTAAAAATCATGAGAATGCTGATAGTCCAAGAGAAGACATCATTCCATATGTAATTTCTCCATACAATCCTGATGCTAAGCTAACGGTGAATTCTCGTCAAAGTAATATAAGAAACACCAAATGATACAGTTCGTCAGTTGCCTGAAGCATCACTGCTAAATATATACAGCGAATCGATCCCGACGGGGCGATTTCATATTATGTTGTTCAGAGTGGACGAAAGATTTACATTTTATTGCAACAGTGTTTTCACATCTGGGTTAGATCTATCTCAGATGAAGATGGAAATGAGCCAATTTATTTCATTTTCCCGCTGATTCTCTTCTTGGTCATTCATAAATTCAATTTTGTAGCTACTACGATCCATTTGCTGAAATACAAACTGATCTTTGGATAGGAGATTTCATTTCAGCTTTCCGTGTTAAGGATCTCTTCTTCCTCCTCTCTCTCTTTCTTCTTCTTCTTCTTCTTCTTCTTCTTCTTCTTCTTCTTCTTCTTCTTCCACGGTTCCTCTTCGAATCTCTCTTCCTTCCTCAATTTTCCTTATCCAATTAATTCTCTATCTGTATCCCTTTATAGATTTTGCATTCTCCATCACCCTCTGTGCGTTTGTCTATTGTCCCTCTGCGTCTTTCATATTTCTATTCTTTCTTGTCATACCAATGTCATGCTTTATGCCCATGTTTCATAGGTCTATTTTTCTCAAGATGGCATTTAAAAAAAAGGGGGGAGGGGGAGAGAATCGAATGATACATCATACTTTCGGCTTTACAAGTCACTGGTGAAAGATCCCTCTGTGTCGCATGGACCGGTTGAAACACAAACCAAATCCTTTTTTTTTTTAACCTTTGAAATCGATTGCCTATATGCCTTTATGCATGTAATTAATCTAGCTACAATTAAAGTCATACTCCATGGATATCTGCTTTATGGGGGCAGGGTGCAATGTCACCAGGCAAGCAACTGATCGTACATGGGCACTTTGGTGGGTTAATGCTCTTTCCCGTAGCCTCTTTGTTACATTTTTTTCTCATTCCATCTTTCTTTCTCCCCTCTCCTCTCCTCTCTCTCTCACCCCCCATCTGTCTCACACACACTCTCCCTCCTTTTCCCACTCTCACTCTACGGAGTGCCTCTATTCTCTTCAATGTGTACGCTACTTTCTGGAACTCTTTAGCCCTGTTAAAAGGCTTACTTTTACCCTGATATAGTATTGCAGGAAGGAGCCTCTGTAAACACTATTTAAGTCAAGTAAACAGGTATATAGGATTACATTTAGTATGTCTAGAACGAGTGAAGTGAAGGACTATTCTTTTTTCACATCATTGCATTCTCACTTAAATGGAGGGATTTGCTTTAAACATCGCGGAGTTTTTTTTCCTGAAATTTATGCGGAAAAATGTACTCGTATGACCTTGTGACTGACAAAAATAAAAATTTTCATGTGCACAAAACATAAATCTGCTAAATCCATGTATGATTTTTGCTTCTTAGATTTTCAATTGATTTAATGATTAGTCACTGGGTTATTCAGTTTTCAATGTTTAAGAAATTCTTCTCCAGTTGACCGAGGCACGAAGGAATTGTTATCAGGGGTTATAGCTCAGTTAATACGAAAACGCCATGCTCTACCCATTTCATCCACATTCCTTTTGATCTTGTTCAGTACGGGCTTTTTCTAGTGTTCTCTTGTTTACATTAGCATCTGACTTTACCTCCATTTACATGATGGTTGGGTAAGTGTCCGACCTATTGTCAGATTGTGGTCATTTAAACCCCTTCGATGCGAATGAGAGGCGCCTGGAAATTTGTTCAAGTAGGACTACCTCTTAAAGAGATGCGCTTGCATTCGGTATGTCCAACCTTAAGCATATTCAAGGTGCCTGTACATCACCTATTTGGGATGGTACGATTGCTGTTATAGTCGCTTCTAAATCAATAGCAGTAGTAATTTTGCTTTTTTACCCTTTGATTACATACCACCGACATGTAAAAAACGAAAAGAATAAAGACTTTATTGTTTATGTAAAATCATGTAACATTTTGTCCAAAATATTTAAATTTACCATAAATGGCAAGAATATATAAGCAACCAATATTTTACGTTATTTTATTTTGACACGTTAGTGATTACTATTACTATAATGATTACTACCTTATTATAATCATTACCGTTATTACTATTATTATTATTATTATCATTGTTATTATTATCATTGTTATTACTGTTGTTGTTGCTATCATCATTTTTATTCACTTGTTTGTTTTGTTTCATTTATTTCATTAATTCTTTTGGCAGTTTGATTCATAGAGGGTAGCATTATGAGTTACAAAACTGCTTTCCACGTAATTGATAATTTTTTTTAAGATGGACATAACAAAAATAGACGATAATAATCCTCTGTTAACATTGATATAAGAAATTATGGAAATTAAATTTATCTATATTCTTAGGCATGAAATATAATTCTAGGTTTATCATTAAAAGTGTGATACCTGATTGGTGCATTATTATCGATAAGTTGGCTGAAATTCTATGCAAGGTTGCATGCATTGCATGCATTGCCTTTAAAGTCAATGCATGCAACGCTTTTACTGGGTGTGTCACATGTGATTTCCTTGCCCTTCTTTACTGCTTAATTTCTAGTCAACAATTTATCTGTACAGTCCTTATCCGCACTGCAAGACTTAGGATATTTTTATTTAAGGGACATAGAAGGCAGCAGGAAAGTGGAATATGCAGTCAATAAAACCAAATCAAAGAAAAACTGTAGTCATGCTTCTTCTTACAATATCATTAATAACCGTGCGTTACACACACATCTAGATATAACAGCAATTACAAACGACTAGCTGCTTTGAAATCCAAAATGTAATTCTTTCAAAATAGCCTTTAGAATCATAATTATTGGTATTAACGTGCTGGAGAGCTGACGAACTATGATTGCATTGTCTTAGGCTCAGCTAAACGATAACATCGTAATTTTTTATTGGGTAAAACTCCCGAGTCTTGTTTGTAGACTTAAAGGTAGTAGCCCACATTTGGAAGTGGCACCCAAGTTGCACAAAAGTTTTACTTAAGATTGCTTTAACCCACATAAAAACACTCATACAGTTTTAGATCCCATTACGTTCCCGTTTAGGATTGAGAAGGAAACATTCAACACAAATTTTCTTTTATTTTCTTTTGTTTTTTGTTTAGGCGTGTTCCTGACGCTGTAAGAGTAAAACCATTCATTTTTCACTTATTCTTTGGAATAATGTTGTAAATTTGATAACACGATAGTTCTACATAAATATATGTCATTTAAATTAAAATTGGCTTATTTCTCTTAAAATTCTGAAACAAATGTGGGCTACTAACTTAAAACGAAGGCAAGGAATATTTTCCTTGCGCACCCACGCACGTACTCTTGGGACCCTCTTATCCTGTTTCTGGTTCTTAATAGCATTTAAAACAGAAATTTAACTCCTATCGTAATCGTTAAAAATCTAATATAACGTCCGTTTATGAAAGTTAATAAAAAATTTCAACAACTGATTGATTAAAATATTATTTCTTCTTTGAAAAGAATTGGGTATATTTGTACACGCCACCCCCCCCCCCCCCCCCTCATCTAAAAATGGGGGATGTATCATATATCCCCATCCCCCGGGATTTACGCCAGTGCTTATCCTTAACATTAAGTGATGCAAAACACCTAAGGAACCATTCGAGTGCACTCACTTAATGGATCTTCCTTCACCACCACCAAGTCTTATAATCTATTTTGAAAGTGAATTTGAAGGATTCGTGCGGCCGCTTTTCACCTTTATAGTGTCCATTGAAGGAAATTTGAAGTCTGAGATGGAAAGATGGATGTGGTTGTATAGCCTACTGGAAATGAATGAACAGATATTTAAAACAAAAACAAAAACAGAAACAGCTTTACGTCAAGCTAGGTGATCTGTCAAAAAAACAGTTTGTACATACAATAAACAAAGAAATAAAGAAACAAATTTTTAAACAGATTAGAAAAAAAAACACTTCTATTTTGAAAGCACCCAGTTCTCTTAAAAATCAGGAAGTTTCAGTGAAACGTAATACATGTAGTAACTATCATCATGCAAAAAAAGGGAAATGAAATTATATGCCTATCAACGCTAGACAAAATTTTCCCCTTTTTTGGTAGAAAGGAGTTTGTATTAAAAAAACCGTTCTCATTCAAAGATAGAATACATGAATGACATATATTGTATATATGGTGAGGAAGCGAAAATTCTGATCGAAGATCAGTGTTTCCTTTGTTTAAACAGTCTTTATTATTGAACTATATAAAGCAGCACTCTACTTTTGAGGGAGTAGGTCATGTGGAAAACTAGATCATCAAAAGCGACAACAAATAATACGTCATCCGTACTAGTAATTTGCTAGTAATTTACAACGCGGCTCCTTTTTCTTTTATCGCGATTAAAATTCTTAATGGATCATTGCTGATTATGATAAGCCCCAATATCATCCAGTTAATTAGGTTTTTATATGAGATGTAATATCCAAATGATTGAATGCGTAGATCGTGCCAGTAGGGATAAAACGAACCAATGGACAGGAACCCATCAAACAAATTTCATTATTTCTTGTACACAGGATGACACTCTTTCAAAATGTCATCATGAATCGGAGTTTGGGTAATGGGGCGTGTTCCTTTCCTCTGCAATTTGGGACTCACTCCGTTCTTATGACCATGTCGACCATGCATGAAAACTTTTTTTTATTCAGGTGTATGTGTATATACCTGTTCAGGAGGCGAGCTGGCTCAGTCGATAAAGTGTCCCCGTCGAACCAAGATCGTAGGTTCGAATCCTCCCTGGGCGGATGACTAGAACCTGCGCTGTGTGTTAACGTGCCCCTCCCCTGTTTCACTGACGTAGGCTATGTTTCAGTGGAAATCACTCCGGCCCTTGGATAGGACGTTAAAATGGAGACCTAATGTGGAGGAGATCACCACCTTTGAGCGTTAACATGGTTAAGAATCCACTGCACTAGTCGAAGAAGAGTATGGGGAAAGCCCGTGCATGTATGGTACACATGCACATCTCAATAAGTTATATCGAGAGGAGAGACCCGAGGGTCACTGTGATTAAGCTTGCTTTTCCCCCTCCCATGCAGGCCTAGGTGACGCCAAATAGCCTACTTGATCAACTAGGAAAATATGCGCAGGCCTCATGGTTATGATGAACCTCGATTTATGACAGATTTGTATGGCGGGGATGATCATCATCTTTTTACTTTTCTTTTCTTTTCTTCTGTGTACTTTAATACTTTCTTAAATTCCTTTAAACGCCCCAGGTATAAAAAAAGAAGAATATTTGATCAACAACCTTTTCACTACTGCTTCCACATGATGATACCGAAAACTTTCAATTGTGAATACTCACTCACCATAGAAACCTACAGAGGTCGGTAATTAATCGTTAGAATTTGTCATGGCATCGATATCTGTAGATTCTGTCATCGACAGTCTTGGTGTGATTCTGAGTGATTAAGTTTTGATGATACTGAAGTCTTAACGAGAAAATAATCAACCTTCATCATCCACCAAGCGAATAGCGTACTCCCATGGGAGGATGTCTTATTTATTATTCACTACCAAGGCAGTGTTATAAAATGCATCTTCATACGAGTAAATTCGAACACCTTATACCAAGAAATCCTCAAATTGGCCTATTTAGATGTAAGGCAACCTAATATTTTGTGCATCTATATAGGTTCAAGGTAAATGGCTAACAATGGAACCAGATTTAACAGGATCAGTGATACTGTGTCTCAAATGCCTCCACCAAAGTTCATTTAGGCTAGTTGATCAAACTGTTCTTAAAATTTTGATAACCAGAATGAAAAATTGTAAAACTGCATGTAAATTGACTGCTTTGACCTGTTACCTAACACATCAAATTTTGATCACTTGTCTCCTCATCTGGTCTAAAATATTTGAGAACTATATGGTTTAACAAATTTAACAATTTTTTTATTTCGTGTATAGTGACCTCAATGACCTTTGACCTTCGGCATATTATACACAGATTCTAATCATTCTGTCTCACTACGGTGATGCATAATACTAGTCACAGGCGTGAATTTCACAATTCAAATGGATGTCGAGATATGGCGCTAACGAGACCAAAACTTGGAACTTCAGAAACTCACGTGGCCTTTGATACTAAAACCAGATTATAATCATTTTGTCTCAGTATGCATGCAATGTATTAACACCAAGTGGGTTTGAAGTTCACAACTCAGTTGGTTGTCGAGATAAGGAGCTAACTAGGCCAAAACCTGGGACCTCAGAAACTGACCTCTAAGACCCATGGTCTTTGATACAAAAACCAGATTGTGATTATTTTATGCATATTAGCACCAAGTTTGAAGTTCGTGATGGTTATTGAGACATCGCGTTAACAGAAAAGTGGGACAGACGAATGGATGGACAAAGCATTGTACGAGGAGTGGAAACTGGATGTAATTTCATTGATGTGACCATGCTATATCCTAGAGAATAAACAGTTCTAAAACTATATTTTGAAGTTCCTGTTGGGATGTGATGCAGGCTTATTCGAAAATATTTGTGCTTTTTGAGACCACCAAGAACATTCAACATCACCTTTTCATTTTATCTCTGCCAGACAATCGAAGGAAATAACCCATTTTAAAAAAAGTGACCTTATACATTCAACACGCCCAGAACAAATTCTGTTTTGCTCAGTCACTCTTAAAAGATATAATTTCAGTATGCTGCGTATAAAATGTGTTGCAATAGATTTACGAAGGACAATCGCAGGGCACAAGAGGGAGAGAGAGAGAGAGAGAGAGAGAGAGAGAGAGAGAGAGAGAGAGAGAGAGAGAGCTAGTGAGGGAGGGAGTCCCGTCATCTTCAGGGCAAATAACATGAGGGGAATATTGTCAGTTCCTGAAGTTTGAATACCAACGGAATTTTAAGTGAAAGTAGATGACCAAGTGCATAATCAACTTTCAAATTACATTAAGTTTTACATCAGAAATGTTGATATGAAAATTTACGGTACTGACATATCTCCTAACCTCTCCATTTAATCAAGCTGACCAGTTCCATGGGGAGTAGTTAGTCTATTACCTATGCATGAATTTCGCCAGTCCGGTAGCTCCATAATCAGTGGAGAGGGAACTGATAAGAACCATTAAAAAAAATCGTGATGACCAAATATGGTCCACTCGCTGACCTGTACTATTTAAGTGGAGTATGCAGGCATCTTGGGAATCGTTTTCAAATGGGAATTTAATGACATAGCTGATTAGTATGGGAGAATAAGGCTTACAGGAAACGAACAGATTCATAAATAAATCCATAAATGCAGAAAATGTAATATTATTTGGTTAAATGGTGTTGGTTTTAGGCAAAACTCATCGAGTTTCAAATGATACTCGTGTGTGTAGGCTATGTCCATATGGGCATCCACCACGGGTGACTACAGAGTAAAGGAAACCAACCAACTCAAGTCAATTAGTTTTGGAATCAAAGCCAAGGCGGAATAAAACAGATCATCGAAAGTTTGAACTAAATCGGAAACGGAATAAAAAGTTATGGCTAATATCTGTATGACAATTTTTGACACTACCACAGCTACTGATGACTCTCAATATGTTTTGTGCAAACATTATCAAACATTTTCATTTTTCTTAAGATTTGCACATTTAAGCCAAACTCAAGATATATAATGTAGGAGTGTTTTTTCCACAACACATTCTTCATGATAAAAAAGAATATATGAATTTTGAGCATTGTCAACAAATCATAACACCAAAAGCTATGTGAGAGTTAAACCAGAAATTTCATATAAGCATAATCTTTTTTTTTTGTCCGTGTCCGATTTTGTTCAAATTTTCGCTGATTCGGTTTATTCTGACTTAACTTAAATTTCAAAACTACTTAACATGAGAGTACTGGTTTCTTTTAACACCACTACTGGTAATTGTCATATTGTATTACCTTTTCATGGAGACCGCTGTTGTTTCACATACAGTATTTCTCTGTTCGATATAGTTTATCAAATTGTTTCGTATTCATTGATAAAATATTTTCAATTGCATTGAGGCCGAAAGCTCTTTCATTGTCAACTTAATTGCAAACGCGAAACCTACATGCTTTTCCCGGCAATCTGTTTCAAAAGAAATTGTATTAACCCGTCGCTTTAAAGCATGCCTCTTAATCGTCAAAGCTATTTTCACCTGACATTTCGTAATTCTCCTTTATCAACATGATCAAAGTGCATGCGGACCTCTTTTAGTTATTTTCTCATATAATATTGTGTTTATGCCTTACATGAAAAGTACACATTGTTTAGCGAAATTATCAACTGACGTTTAGCCGTGCAAGCTCGCCATTTTAGCCTGACAGTGAACTTGTTTTATCACGATTCACCGGGCCATTTTCCACTTCGATGATGATTAAGATATAGCCTATTAGCACAGAGCAGCTATTTTCTCTACTAGTCTATTATTTTGAAGCTGCATTTACACCGTGGTTTCCCTTAGCTTCAGATGGGGCTGCAGTAAGATTACATGCGCCTCGACCTATTGGTAAACATGAATTAGTTCCGTTCACGCGACTGTCCCTTAACATAAATTTTACTTGTGGTTTCGAAACCGTAATGTTATCTTTGGTTGCAGGTCGTGTGGATATGCTCGTAGTTTCCAAGTTTTAATCTAAGTCGTAATTTCAAAACCTTAAGGCTTAAGCGAACTTTTGGTTAACTGTAAAACTGCAAGCCAAGGGTGGTCCTTATTGCAGGTCGTGTGCTTTGCCATTCAAACACCTTATTTTGAGTAAAGCATTGTTGTGCCGGTCTGGGAGTAGCTAGAGTACATACATGTCTTGTCATACATTTCGACTGACGAGGAATTGAGCCTGCTATGGCTCGCCATGGATATCGATTTGTATTCGTGGTTGGGGAATGATTGATGTCGAATATCCTCAGCGAGGGGCCGAAGCGACCAAGCGGGGAAGGATATGAGAGGAGAATCCCCTTCCCATGGGAGCGACTTTCCCTATGTAAAAATCACAATTCAGAGAATCTGAAAGTGGTTTTATGGGAATTAATAAGGTGTTAACTTTCATAATTTTCTTTAAATTCTTGATTTTGGTCACCATTGCAGCTTCAAGGATGTAGCCAATAGCGGGTGCGTATGCGTGTCACGTGTTCATGCTTTAATTCTACGCAACCTTCCAGCCGTGCATTTGATTTTTGGGTGGTGCAGCACTGTGCATTTTGGGTGCATCGCTTTACCTATAGCGCGTAAAAACTGAGATGCCATGAACTACGCGTTCTTTCAAAGAGAAGTCTATCTATATCACAGAGATTTTGATGTGCTTACTCAGGGGCGCATCACAATGGTACGATTGTGATGTTATGACAGAAAGCAGATGTTGCCTTTTTGTCTGTGCGATCCGAGGAAATTTGGAGGGGTTTTAACAAATTTTCCATTACAAAGTCATACTGCCGACCCGTTTTATAAAACAAATAATGCACAGATTTAAAGTCGTGATGTTAGTGGTGATGTAGGCATCGCGGGTATTCACAATATTATGCAAAAGCACATTGCAAATACCCTCGAGTGCGCTGCATCGCCGCTAACACACTCAAATCTGTGCATTAGTTGTATAATATTATACTTATCATCTAAATTGTGACGATATCGCTGGTAATCTTATGAATGATAATCATCACCGCCATCACTCATCATCATCATCCTGCTCCTCCTCAATATCAGTATCATTCATCATTTTATCGTGCCATTTTTGACGGTGAATTATGGGGGATAAATACAAGCCAGCCCCACCTGAAATATTAAAATATTGGGGGATATATCACCCATTTCCTCCCTCCCCCGGATCGACACCCATGCTGCAAACAATTCCCATACAGACGCAGACTTCTGGTTTGTGTAAAGCTTGTAAACTCTGAGCGGTCCTTGCGTCTCCCTGCTGGAAAGAACACAGTGTCACACAGTGTCTTCACAGTGTGTTCACTTAGTGGACTATATGAAGATGTGATTCACACTGTTAAAACGCTCAAATTTAACAGTGTGAAGATGATTTCACACTGTGGACCCCTCCACAATGTGAGTGTTCGCATTGAATATGAGATTCACACTGTTAAAACGCTCAAATTTAACAATGTGAAGATGATTTCACATTTTTTCCACAGTGTGTTCACACTGTGAACACATTGTAACACACTGTGTTCTTTCCAGCAGGGCTGTGCGGTATGAACCCTCGTCGTTGTTTACCTCCCCCCCCCCCCCCCCCCCCCCCCCCGCTGTTTAAAACGTCGAGGTTTGAACTTAAACATATGTATTTTATGTGCTGAGTAATAATTATGAGGTAATCATAAGACAGGCGAAGAAGAATGCCTAATATCTGCAATCCTCTAATTCAGATTAAAGATTTAAATGTTATTCAGGATTATCAGGTTATTTTACGTCGGTGTTGATTTTAACGTAAAATGAGCGATGTTTTCGACCTCCTTTTAAAAAATTTTCTTTTAGTCTGTCAGTGCGGATTCTGCCATCTATAGTTAATAAAAAAATGTTTCAGAATTCATTGTCGTCCTATCACTACTTTATGTTTGAAACTTATTTTCTCAGGCATACCAATCGACACACTGTTTATTACATATGACATTGCTTACTGGCTTTTTATTGAAAGCAATTTACATTAAGATATCATTATTGATCCAAAAGGGGGAATAGACTGATTGGATTTGACATCCATGTTTTGGTTTTTGTCCATTACGAGTGACGATATTTGAAATATACTTTTGCAGAGTTGATGATCCAAAGCTTCGAATTAGAAGTAGATAAGGGTTGGCTCTACTTTCCTTTCGTACCATTTTCAAATCGATCCGAAAAGGTTCAATTTCATTTATCCAGGTTTCCCGTTTTTCTAGATATGGTTCAAGTTCCTCATTTCGCCATCGACCATTTTGTTAAACCCTCTACTAGTATTCTTTTCTTCAAATGTCTATCATTCTCTCTCTCACTCTTTCTCTTTCTCTCTGTCTCTATTTGCCCTCCATCTTATCATCTCTCTTCCACCACGTCTATTATTCCTTCCTTCTTTCTTTCTCTCTCAGACTGATCTTTCTAAGAAAGTGTCATTCATTAATCTTGTACTTTTCTTTTATTGGACATAACTTTGAATTTTTCATATATATTTATATCATGACTTTCTGATATATATATATATATATATATATATATATACACACACACACGCACACACACACAACCCATGAAAGTACGCACTTCTATAGCTAGGCCTTATTCACGAGGGATGATCCAAGAAATTGTAAACTTATGTCGAGAAGAAATTGGGCTTGCTGATGGCTAGAGCTTATAGCCTGAGGGGCAGACGAGTACTGCTTACCAAGTTACCAAGCAAAGACATGTCTCTCTTCATACACATGATACCATGTCTGCGGATAGTCGTCTCGCATACCCTTTGCATAAGTCTTTATAATCCACAACAAATTGAGAGAAACTATTTGAAAACATTAATTACTCCGATGCAAATTTATCGTTCTATTTTCCCTTTCCAAAAAGGAAAGTTCTGAACAGAATTCATCATTTCACGAGATATCGTATGTCGCTCGATAGCCTGCAAAATATTAGAGCAAATATTAAAATCCTGTGTAGGCATTAATTTCATTTCAAATACAAAGAATACGCGTGACTCTTTATTACCACTGCTGGTAAATCGATGATTTGGCATTCATAAGGTTTCCTTGGACCTTTTTTTTCTTCTTTTTTTTTATTTTTCTCCTGATCACGAATTTTAATCTAAAACGAATCTCGCTACTTTTTGTATAATGGTTATTTTAGTTTCGTAATTTTTATCCTGACTTTCTGATGAAAGATAACGAGCAATTCCTAAGACACAAATTATAATGCACACTTGACCTTACTTCTATGTAACTCTTGTTTCATGGCTAGTCAGTTAGTGAGAGTATCTTGATATTGATGCCACTTAAAAACCAATCACATCCCGTCCCTCCGATCCATTATAACACCGAAGCCTAGTCAGCTTGTCAGAAGTATTCTTCGGGGCTTTAATCAAACTTGATATTTACATAATCCATGATTTGCAGACGATGCAGGCATGAAGGAAATAGAAAAAAAATACTGTAAGAATATTGACTCAACAACGTACAGAACAAAAGCTTCAGGACATTTTAAAAAATAATTTCTCAAGTCATGTCTTCCCATTGCGCGTGCTGTCATGTCTCGTAAGGCATCGAGTGCTTGACATTTAATGGAAATAACATGTATGAAGTGTCACAAACATTCGCATACTTCAGACGAAAGCCCATCTCTCTTTCTTTCGCGATATCTCTCTTTCTTTCTCTCTCTCTATCTCCTCCCTTTCTATCTCTATATCTTATTATCACATTGACACCCACTCACCATCTATTTCTATTCAGCTCCACTCGATGCCCCTGTCTGTTTCTTTATCTTCTCCTTCACTCTTACCTTGTCCTCAGCCCCCTCCCCTCTCTCTCCCCCTCTCTTTCCCTTTCTTTCTTTTTCTAACTCTTCTCACGTTTTTCATGACTATGGATTGCCATGATTGCTTCCAGGTCTCACTGCATTCATTTGCCCTTCACTAACCATTGGTTCCTTTTCCATCATTCCCAAACGCAGGTTGACTCGGGTCGAATGCGGGACAAGGACCTGGTCCGCGAGGTCGACCGGTGGTTCGCCTCAGAGTTCCAAGACTGCGTGTACGAGGAGCACGAGGTGTGCTGGGACGTCCGACAAAGGGGCGAGGTCGGGGAAACCATTCTCCACCTCTGCTATCTTAACAACACCGAGGTTCATCAAGCCATTGCGGAACACCTGCTTACCCTCTACCCGAAGCTGGCCCTTGATATTTATGAAGGATTTGAATATTACGGTAATTTTCAGTGTCTCTATTCCTACAATTTGCTACGAACATCAGCGATTATTTAACACCATGAAGATGAAAGCTACAGCATGCAGTCAATAACGACGGATTCTTCTTCTTCTTCTTCTTCTACTACTACTACTACTACTACTTTTTCTTCTTCCTCGTCCTCCTTTTCTTCTTCTTCTTTTTTTCTTCTTCTTTTCTTCTTTTCTTCTTCTTTTTCTTGAATCATCTTTTCCTTGCTGTAAATCCTACTCACTTGATTTTTTGTTTTGTATCTCTGATATCGGGTATCTATATTAAAAAATAGTTACCTACTTTTGTAGAGTGAATCTGTATCATGTAACTCTTTGTCTCAGTCATTAATAAATGATTTGAATTCGAAGGTATACGTAATCATTTCATTCCCTCGATGGCATCATTTCCCGACGAGTACCAAATGATTCAAGCAGTTTAGAAACGATTACATTCCTGCATCAGGAAATTACATGATTGGATTTCAATAAAAGAGTGGGTTCATGTGTCGGCTGTCTTGTACAGGCGTACTTTTGGGAATGCAAAGTGATATGAATTGAAACATAATCACATGAAGCTCGTTTACAAATAATCGATCTACTGCAGTATGGTGGTAATATAGAATGCTAGGGAAGAAAATTGGAGCACTGAAAAGAAGTTGGATTCCTTATTTCCTACTAGGATAGAAAACGATCTGTAAACACTGGTAAAGAGTTGACTCTGAAACGAGCGCATTATTCAGGATTCTTCCGTCAAAGATAATTTTCTGGTGCAATGCGAAATGATAATTTACAGGGAACATGTATTTGGATGGTTTATCCTTATGATTTACTTCTAAAAGACCCCGTAAAAAGGGAAATGTTTATGTATTTAATGGGAAAAGGAGATCAGTCTGCATGGTCGGACACCAAACCCATAATTTACGACGTCATCATGTAACATTTTCAAAGCTTCTAGAACTAGACGGTCAAAGAAAAATACATTTTCACCTCGACATTAAGGAACATTGTATTTTCTAAGGCTGATCAGTGAGTTGCCTAATGAGTAAGGAGATTCATCGTTCTACTGTCCCTTCCAACATGAGAAAGATCTTTTGACAGCTGCTTAGTTTAACAAAGATATTGTGTGTGTGTATATAGTTTAATAACCGTTATGCTAGCAACTATTACAACCCTGTCTAGCACCGGCGCATATCCGTTTCTAGAAGGGGGAGGGGGTGATCGAAATATTTTGCTATATTTCTAGCAAGAACTCCCACACGAGTACACAGGCACACCCACACACACCCACACACACACACACACACGCACATAAACACATACTCCCCCATCCTATCTCTTGTTTTTGATCGCATTCAAATAGAAATTTTTACTACTATAACCACTTACCATGCATTTTTCCACTAGGTGAATCGTGCCTTCATATTGCTATCGTCAACCATGATCTACATTCTGTGAAGTTATTGTGTAAATGCGGAGCTAAACTCCATCAGAGGGCTACTGGCAGATTCTTCCGACCCTCGAAGAGCCTGACAGATGGTAGGTGGATGCGATTAATATGTGCATCATCTGCGTGACGATTGTATTCCTTTGGATGATGCCATTTTGTTGCTTTATACACTCTTAGAAAATGTGCCATTTAGAACCCGTTTTTGTCCTGTATTTAGAACCCTACAGAAAAGGGGTTCCATAAAGGGTTCTGTACATTTTCAAGAACCCTACGGTTCCATGTACAACCAATAATGGTTCTAAAGACCTCGTTAGAGCCATTCAGAGAACCTTTGATGGCTCTTTGAAGAACCTTTCAAGGTCCCAAATGTGGGACAAGAAAATGTTCTAATCAGCGCCATTTTTGCTAAGAGTGTACCATTATCATGATTTGTTTGCAATATATTCTGCTTGCCACCTTTATCAACGTTTCTCTTGAGTCGAGTTACAGAGTAAATGTCTTGAGTCAGTCCTACCTGGTTCTTGATCATAATTTTTTTTCGTCGCTGCACTGCAAGAAAACTGCAATGAACCCATAATTGCAATTCCTGTTCGAGGGCAGATGTATTTGAGTTGATATCTTCCAGTGGACTTTGTAATGCGTCGATTTAGTTTTGGACCCAGCTACACATTTTCACACCAGCTACGTGTTCATCAGACATGTCAGAGAGACCTGAAATGGAAGGTGATTATCTGAAGAGCGAGTATGAATACTGATTACACCTATGACGAAAGACGTGTGACAATGATGACTTCAGGCGGTGCTACCGATTCTAACTTTTGTGAATTTCGGAAAGGTCTTAACCATCGGTCGATATTGCCTGTAATCCAGACCATGTTCTATACATATGGATAAGCTCGTTAATACTACAATGCCTCTCCATATCAGAAGATTAGTGGAATTCATCAGAATAATTTTCAGTCATTTTACTCACAGATATGAGTCAAAGAGGAAAATAGATGCTGTTGTGAATGAAACGGGTGAATAAAACCAGTTGTAGTTACTCGCAGTGGCACGTTAGTAAAAAATCCTCCACGTTTAGACTTAACAAGTAGTTTTAATTCATGTATGTATTGTTATTCGTTCTTTGTTTTATTATTGAATCATTTTGAATGTGTGTCATAATGTTTTGTACTCTCATACCCGAAAGAGGTCGATGGAATAACAATAAAATCTTATCTTATCTTATAGTTATGTTTCCTATTGTAATATACATGTAATAACAGGCGCGCTGGAAGCAGTTTGAGATGGGGGGGGGGGGGGGGGGGGTCACCATTTTAAGGTCCCTAATATATAACACACATGCTCATCCACACACTCACAATAATATACAAGCGCACCTTTAAACTCCACACAACACTCATAGTATTACATACCCTTCAGAATATACTTACTCTAACTTGTCGAATCAGAGACCCCTGCAAGGTAAAGCACCAGTGTTGCCAGGATGTAGTGAGCACGAGAAGCGTACGAATTACGTTCTGAGCGAGTTACCCCCCCCCCCCCTTCCCGCACCCTCCCCGTTTCTTTGTCATTGTTCCATGTCTGCTCCTTCTCTTTCGACGTTATCTCACCTTCTTCTCTTCTGTTGTTGTTTTTTTTTTAGGGCGATGGGGTTGGGGATACGAAATGCTTTTGCCCCTCCACTTTTTCGTTGGGGGCGACAGCCTGTCCTGCACCCTCCCCCCCCCCCCCGCTTCCGGCGCCTATAGTAAATAATTTTATCTATTTAAAATTGCAGGGGTGTATGACAAGGACGAGGAGATAGACTGTCGTGGTCAAGCTTACTTTGGAGAGTTCCCACTAGCCTTCGCCGCCAGCCTAGGAGACAAGGCCATCTATGACTTTCTTATAGAAGAAAGTGTCCGTGCGGACAGGAGGGGTGAAATGGCTGTGAAGGGTAGAGTGAACCCCGATGACCAGGACTCGTATGGCAACACTGTCCTGCACATGGTCGTCATCAACAACCAGAAGGTACTTGGCTTCGTTTTCTGACAAGTTTCATAGGGGAAGCGCACTGGTGTAAATCCGTTTCGAGGAGTGGGGGGATAATCGAAATCTTTCGCTGAAATTTCTAGCGCAAACTCAATCACTGACACACCCACACACATACTTTCCCATCCTATCTCTGGTTTTTGATGGCATTTCACTAAAGAATGAAACGGCTGTAGACTTTACTATTATACCGTCGTTTATGATAGATTTATCACAAATTTCAATAACTGACTGTTCAAAACATTATTTCTTGTTTGAAAAGTGGAGGTATATTTGTGTACGCCATCACCCTATCTAAAACGTTCGGTATATCATTATACCAATATCCCCCGGGATTTACGCGAATGGGGAAGAGGTTGCAAGAGTTCAAATCTGCTGTCAAGACTGAAAGGAACCTCAAATAAACTTGCCCATAGCACAATGAAGGATGTCCTAAGACTAGTGCTTGAGTGAAGGAGGTTCCTCATACATTCCTCATATACATAAACTACCAGAATTTACACGAATTTGCATGATATCTTTTCAAATAAGAGACAAAAATAAGACCTCATATGAAGTAAAAACGCACTTTATATCTATTCAAAATTTCAAATTCAGATTTCAAAGTAGGTCTGTGCTGTTAACAATCTTTGCAAAACTAATATATGTGCAGTCTATTGAAAAGTCTGGCTTATCCTCTGACTAAAATCAAGTTTTCACCTCAGTAAAATTAGATGATAAGTCAGCAGTACACTAAGTTATGGCTTTTGATCTAGAATAGACCCTTAAATGGCGTCTTAATGATGGCCACTTTGTGATTCATGCAAAGTATATCACCCTACGATTGGTTTTGTCTTCGCTTTGTATAGGAGATGCTGATACACGTTGTACGTCACAGCATCATGCCAGCAAGCATCGAGATCAGAAACAATAATGGTCTGACACCGCTCGAACTCTCCTTCCGACTCGGTCGATGTGCCCTGTTTGACACACTCTTGGATTTGGGCAGCCAGAGGCAGTGGACCTACGGACCTCTCTCATACGTAGCGTATCCTCTGCCAGGATTGGACTCCATCGGTCCAAACGGACGACTGGGTGAGTGATGTTGTACCGAAATATGCGAGGAAAAGGTGACATGTATTTATGCCAGTTGCACTTGTGGCGTCTATGTGTGATGTACGAAGGACTTCGCCAGGAGTCCTGCGTAGCTTTTGGTGCGCTGTGATTTATAAATCACATAGAAAAAAAAAGAGGCAGAATAAAAAATGCCTTCATTACGGGTGTATGCATTCACCTGCCTGATGAACGCAGGTCATAACGCAACTACTATGATGCCACCCTCCATGCCCTGCATCAATGCTTCTAGATAGTTTCGGATTTGACATGGTGGCAGCGGTGGGATACGAAAACACGCACTGCAAATGACATGTGCGTCCAATCAGAGCCTCCGTTTCAATTCACATTTTATTATCATCAGACCATGCCTGTGCGAATCTTTTCCTTTTTTTCTGCAACGCAAAGCAAATGAATGTAGATATGAGATACATTTCCGACCTCAATCACATATTCAGTGAACAAGAAAAGATACACATAGAAGAACAGAGGTGATAACCAAATACTTCATGGCTTTATGTAGCTGTTGATACAAGGAATGTAGTTTTAAGGCATGCTCACGTCGATTGGTATTTATGCAAATAAATCACAAGAGACTAAATGACGATAGATACGATACCAGCATAAGTAATCAAACTTAAGCTTAATACGATTTATGAAAAAATTTCAGTTAAGTTTAAAGGCAAAAGTAAAGGCAGAAATGATGACAGGATAATATTTCATCTTCAAAGCATAGTAATAAAAAAAAGCTGCATTCCCGTTTCACGGCTACCTTATTCTGGTACATAATGTGTATTAAAGAAAAAAATGAACTGGAAAATCCTAATTATCATCTGACTGATTTCTGAAATTAATCAAACGACACCTTAGAAAAAATATAGTTCGACATCACGTTGGAACAGGCAATAAACCGAATAAGTCATTTGGCCGGATATGAGAGACGCATTTCGTACAGGTTTTCGGATAGGCCTAAGTGATAGCTGTATATTTAAAGCAGTTACTGCGAACAGTGCATGTTGGTTTTGCAGAGTGTGTTTTGAGGCGGTTTCGCAGTCAGGTCGAACTGAATGAAAGAACGGCGTACATTACATTGTGTACACTGCGATGTCGCTTCCGGCTGATAGATAGATCGTATAAGAAGGTTCCAGATAAAAGTAGGAAAAAATCGCACAAGCGGATCCAGGGTTTCAGAATAGTGGGAACGCAGGGGGCCGATCAGCGCAAGCTTGTCAGGAATGCAGTGGCGCCGTTGTTGTGAAAAGGCTCCTTTCCATGTGCGATGGCACGGTTTGTGTGTGATTGCGCCGATTTCAGTTCAGTAGCCCGGCGGCTCCTTCGGTGCTATAAAATAATAAGGAGAGGCGCACGCCCCGGCGCCACCCCCTCCGGATCCGCCACTGAACTGTGATAACGTTGTGAAAATCTATGATCAGTCGACATCAGCTTGATTAGCATAAGGGTAATGGCCCTTGTAGATACCACCTTTAAACTAATTGGCTGTGCTTACACTGGTAATAGGGTTGTCACCGTCACTTAATCACTTTAAGTATTACCTTAATCATCACACGGCCAGTCTTTCGAAACATTTCCAACCATCCAGAACGGCCTTTACAGCAGACATCGAAAGCTCTCAATTATTGAAATTGTTCCGGAGACAGAAAATGATGAAGCGGAAATTGAGGCTGCTCTTCACATACCAGATGGATATATCATCCTTGTTCTTTTTTTTTTCTTTATCATTATCAATGAGAATGATAAGCTACATGCTTTATTTCATAATAGAGAGGGTAACTTTGAATTCAAAATGTTGTAGTACGTAATTTATCCGTTCGAAAGCACGCTTTGTTTTCAAAGGTAACCTCATCAGTTACCCTTAAGGCCCTGTCCCATACTACCGTTTAACGATTCCGTCTGCCTCCGTCCATGGTCGTACGCAGCGGGGGGGGGGGGGGGGGGGGGTGGCAGTTGCCCCCCCCCCCCCCCGAAATTTTGGAAACTTACATTTTTTACTGAAAATTTTCACAAAATCCACCAAAAGTATGCACCAGATCCTTCAATTTCACTTTAAGAAATGCAAAAGCGCCCACGTGACCAGCTCGGTCGCTTCGCTCCCTCGCTTTCGAGCTTCTTCATAATTTTTTTACGCGTCTTGCCCCCAAGAAAAAATTTCTGCGTACGACCCTGCCTCTGTCTAAATGTTATGTTAGACGATACGTCTGTAAACCAGCTGAAGAACGAATTTTAAAAGTCCAATAAACGTTCGTTTCTCAGACGGAATCGTTAAACGGTAGTATGGGACAGGGCCTTTGTTGGTGTATTGCTTGTGACACTTTAGGGTATAAGGCCATTGGCATAAATCTAAAGTTGGTGGGGAATGTATTTTACCACATTTTTAGGGAGGGGGGGGGGCTGGGATAGCCTGTACAAAATATAACCATACTTTAAAAAAAGAAATGATATTATAATCAAGCCTCACGAAGCCCGTGGCAACGTACGCACATCTCGCTGCAGTGGCATGGTAGGCCTACCTGTCCGTGGGCTGTACGTTCGGCTCAAGAGTCCTTGTAGACCAAGAGGGGAATTTTAAGAAGGAGGATGCAACTTACAACTTGCAAGACACCTAAGAAAGGTGCACGGCCAGCTGTGATCACGACCATGAATAAGAATCGCAGGAGTTGGCTCACAGCCGATATCAGCCTGCCGCCAAGCAGGTGCAAAAATTCGCACGTATGGATGTGACATATCATTACTTAGGAATTTAAATCAGGTTTTTTTTTCTCCGTATGGTACATGATATTCAGAATATTAACTTTAAAAAAACTGACATGGATTCTATTCCACTTTGTATTGATTTTCTACAAGTAACCGTTATCCTTCCATCCTAGACGAGAATTCTGCCTTGATGACAATTGTACGTTGCGGTCAAGCTCAGCATCTCAAGATGTTGGAGGTACAAGTCGTCCACTTTCTCCTTCAAGAGAAATGGCACCGCTATGCCAGAGTAAGTACGTCATACATTTGATCAACAAGATGAATCAACTACATTCACGACGCTCTCTTCTTTGTGTATTTGAAACATGCGCAAATTACTTTATAATTCGCTTGAATATGATACACAAACGATGATTTTTTTGTAATCATTATCGTGTCTCACAAGTACATAAGCAGTTTTTTTTTAAATCAAAAGTTAACAGGATTAGATAGACAACACCCCCCTGAAAAAGTCTTTGAATAATAATAAAAAAAAAAAACATACCACGGAATTTTGCTATCATAACTACCACTCTTATCTAGACCACTTATCATCATCCTTACCTCATTATGACACGTAATCTTTAATCTTTCCTTCCTAAAGAAAATTAGTATTTTTTTCTATTTTAACGAAATTCTGTCAACATATCAGGCACTCGCAAATGTCAATAGTAAATTTGCATTTAATGTGCTGCCTTCTCCTTTTTTCTTATATATATAATATATATATATATATATATATATATATATATATATATATATATATATATATTTATATTTTAACATAAGTTGTTTACTATATTCATTTGAGGGATCCACACTCTATAAGCATTGCTTTTAGTGGATCCCTCTAGTTCCATAAGAGCTACCATACTGTCGCATCATGTGTGAAAGAACCTTTACTTTGTTTCAATTTTCAAATTATGTAAACGTATCATGTCATTGTAAAAAAAAAAAAATATGAATAGTTATGTATGTTTGATTTTTTTTTTAATTTGTTGTTTGTTTTTTAATGAAAAAAGTAAACTCTTGAACTCTTGAATATGATAGGAAATATACCTACTGCAGTCAATTGATCAATCCCAGCTTTGATTGTCATCTTGTTACCATAGAAACGCCTCATCATGAAGTTCATCATCACGGTGGTGCAATTACTAGCCATGTGTATCGTGTCCTTCGCGAGGAAGAGAATCACTCCAGGAGATGAGGACAGAGCGACAGAGAAGAAATTCTTCAGCGGCCAACACTTCCAAGAAATAACATTGACTCCCATAGTCATTGTAAGAAAAATCATAAATAAACATAGAAAGTTGTTTTGATCTGAGTATGCTATGATACACTTTTATTTGAGGGCGGGTGTATAAATTAAATGGCGTTCCGTATCAAGGTAAATAAACACAACAAAAAAGTAACTCCCCCCTAATTCAAAATAGCATAACTTTTTAACGAAAAAGTTTTGAGCAAAATAATTCGGCAGGAGTGTTCCTACACTTATTGACTAACTTCTGTGTGAAAATGAGATTGATCCGTCAAGTCATGCTTGAGTGAGCAAACAGTGAAGGCAAAAATGTCACTTTTCAAAAGTCACAAGAGTCATTTTTGGGCTCTGTGAAACAAACCTTTGGCGAATTTGAATTCTTCCATTGTTTGACCCAGTCATGCCTATCCCTGACACTTTTCATGTTTATCACACTTGGATGAACCCAGTTTTTTTTAGAAAAATGATGTTCAGCCTTCCTAAATATGCAAAATCCATTCAGTTTGTGGAAAAAAAATTGGCATCAACCAACATGAGTCAGCATATTATGTGAAAATACCAGGTAGTCGTTTTTCGGGAGCACTTCTTGCTTCGTCGTTAGCAATTATGTCACTCAACCATGGCACAACCTCGAAAATCATCAACAGCACTTAAACAAACGTCAGAAAAATTTTGTTTCACAAACCCCCCAAAATGACTCTTGTTACTTTTGAAAAGTGATATTTTTGCCTCTAATTTCTGCTCACTCATGCATAACTTGACAGATCAATCTCATTTTCAAACAGAAGTTAGTCAATAAGTGTAGGAACACTCCTGCCAAATTATTTTCATAAAAACATCTTCGTTAAAATGTTATGCTATTTTGAATTAGGGGAGAGTTACTTTTTTGTTGTGTTTATTTCAAAATCTTACTCTTTATGAGACACTTTTTTTTTCTCCTTAGAACATTTTCTGAATTTTTTTCAAATTGTATTATGGTACGCAAATCGTATAATCTATCAAAATTAGAGAATGTTTCTCTGAATGAAAAGTAATCAGTTTTTAATCATATTGTTTTATTAGGCAAGATATATAGCTGAGGCTGTCGTCATCTTTATCTGCATACTGAGGATGGGAGAATCAGCCATTGAGATAAATTCAAGGCGGTCTTTCAAGAGCTACGCTATGACCTTGGTAAATACTCGATTCCCTTTTTACCATTTAAGTCAATCCTGGTGTACGATAGGCCTATCGCTATTTTTCTTAAGCCTTCTGACCCGTCTATCAACCCATTACAAACTGACTCGTTAAAATCTGTAAAATATGAAAATATTTACAAGGGGCTGATCTTGGGGGTTGGGCGGGGGTGGGCGCCCTTCCTTACTTTCCCCTAGCACTGAAGTCGCTGCTGGGTTGCTTATTACTCCGTTACTCGGAGTTACTGTCATCTCACGGCGGCATCGCCCAAAAAATTAGCACAATGGCGCCGTTCTATCCCGCGCGTGGCCACCATTTAAAAAACTAGATCAGTAACAAAAACCAAAGCCTTTGCTAAGAGAATAAATCAATAAAATGATTAGTCTGTTATTCTACACATCACATACTCAGTGTTATTCATAATTATTTCTTTTGTCATCCCAAGTTCCGATTGTAATCACTAAACCTTTCTTCATAGGTCTCCCTCTCTTGCTCAATCTCTTGCCACCATTCTCTTTGTTCTGCTAATAATTTCGTAATACTTTCAGCAATTTAACTTCCATGCATTTCGATTAATTCTTACTAATACTTACATTCGTAATTGTAGCTTATTTTTAGCTCCAAGTTTAAAATTTTGCTGAATTATTCTCGCTTTCGTTTCTAGATTGAGCTTCCCGAGAAAGGCTTCATGATCTTTGCGACCATCCTCTTCCTCTTCTGCATCCCTTTGAGGTTCCTTGGCTATAAGTGGGAGGAGGATGCGCTCATCATCATCGCCAGCCCTTTGTCGTGGATGTACCTGCTCTATTTCTACAGGTTTAATAGTTCAGTTATATAATGATAATAATGACATACTATATGCTGTATAATATGAAAATATTTCATTGTTATGAGGGAGATGGTAATATTACTTAATTCGTAAGAGGGTGTACCGTTTCATTTAACTCGCTGAATATTGAATAGCTCCATCTTTCAACTCATGAAGTAAATAAAATGGAATATTTGTTTATATACATTTGAGAAGCTATTTTCTTTCATATGAATATCCTTTCAAGGAACAGTTAATGCAAAAATATACTTGGACACAACGAATTGAAAAGAGACATATGAAATGACCAGCGGACACTTGAACCAAAACAAAATGTGAGGGATAAACATTTTAGAAAGGAATGATGAGGAAGGAAATGAGATGGAGAGGGGAGAAAATATATTTATCCTGGGAGTGTTTCATAAAGCTGTTCGTAAAGTTACGAATGACTTTACGAACGACTTGAATATGGCAAGCCAAATGGGATTCTCAATCGTTATAAATGGCATTAGCTAAAGGTGAAATATGCAGACTTAGATTGACATTATTATTGTTTACAAAAATTTTTATTGCGAAGTATATTTTCTGCCATAATTTAATGGAGATTAAAGGAAATGCGATCACACTTTATTAAAATGTCAGGAAAATTTTGGCCATCCCATTTGGCATTTCATATTCAAGTTGTTCGTAAAGTGTAAAGTCATTCGTAACTTTACAACATGGGCTTTATGAACCACTCCCCCTCCTTTATTGTTTCTTTACAGAGCTAATCAAAGTCTTGGGCCATTGGTTGTCATGTTTGGACGCATGTGTATCGGTGACATCGCCAAGTTCTCTATTCTCTACTCTACTTTCGTCTTGATGTTTGCAGCTGGTAAGTCAGAAAAAGTGACTGTGTACATCGCACATTTAAAAACATATTTAAATTGGTATTGGGTATATAAAACAAATGGTTTTGTACAAATGCAACGTGTGGAAATGTGTCCAAAGTGTACTCTAAAACACTTGTAAATCCGAAATCAAACTAAGAAATTATTCGTATTACTTTGAAATCGATACGTCACATCAAAAGTTACATGGTGAAATTAAATACGCACAATATCTATCTACATTATGTTCTTAAAATTCAAGATAAAAAGTTTTTGATTTATGTGTCGCAGCCCGTGTTTATCACTGTGTTTTGTCTACAAAGAATGAACTGTTATTTCATAATATTGTTGACAGTATTTAACATCGCAGTGGACAGTGACGAGGAGTTCAGAGAATTTGAGGATTGGTTTGAGTCAATAGCCACAACATTCTGTATGACCTTTGGTAGATATGGGGTAAGTGAAATTGAGATGGATTTTAAAAATCTTTGTTGTTAAAGTTTAGGTGATTTTTAGCCAGAATACGTCCGTTATTTAGAGGAAATCAAAAATAATTGATCAAAGTCTTTCAATAAAAACCTTTATTTTATTCGAATTTCAAATGAATATTTTTTCTAGCTTCATAATCATTCGTTCATACATTCAAAGTACCTAAAATGGCTAAATTTGACTACGACTTTTTCATTGTAACATTCTTGCGATCTCAGGTAGTCAATACGAAGACCCATGCCAAGCATCCAGGAATAGCTAGTAGCCTGATAGTGCTCTTTGCTATCCTTGTTCCCATCCTCCTTCTCAACATGTTGATTGCCATGATGGCCAAGACTTACACAGAGATCATGGCAAGAGCGGTTATGGAGTGGAAGAGACAAGTGAGTTTATCTCTTGTTTAAAGCAGGATACAGTGATAAATAACTTATGTTGATAACACTTCCTGTGGAAGTTGGGTAATGGGGATGTCGTCATGTTTCGCGACATCAGTGATGTATGGGACCTGAAAGTTTTTAATGAGGATTTTTCCTCAGATTCAGAGGTCGATTTTGTTTTTCGAACCCATTTTTCCATCATCCGATAATAAAATGTTAATGGATAAGCTTAACAGACCAATGATAGCTTAGGACAAATTGTATACGTAGTTCTAGAGGAAGGATAACTGAAAACTATTCTCAACGAGATGATTTGCTGGTCATGATACATCCTTCACTTTATGTCCTTATCACAATTTACTTGCTGTTGTATCACAACGTAATCAATTCTAAGCTTTACCTTGAACTGATAACTTGTCTTATCGTAATGAATGTACGATTGATATTTTGAAAGATGAAAATTAAATGAAATCTATAAATCTTAATCTGAATCTGAAATTGCCTTTTCTGATGGATCGTCCAAGTGAAATGAAATGAAATCTATAAATCTGAATGTAAATCTTTATTTGCCTTTCCTGATGGATAGTCCAAGTGAAATGAAATGAAATCTATAAATCTGAATCTGTATTTGCCTTTTCTGATGGATCGTCCAAGTGAAATGAAATGAAATCTATAAATCTGAATGTAAATCTTTATTTGCCTTTCCTGATGGATCGACCCAGTGAAATGAAATGAAATCTATAAATCTGAATCTGAATCTGAATTTGCCTTTCCTGATGGATCGTCCCAGTGAAATGAAATGAAATCTATAAATCTGAATGTGAATCTTTATTTGCCTTTCCTGATGGATCGACCCAGTGAAATGAAATGAAATCTATAAATCTGAATGTGAATCTCTATTTGCCTTTCCTGATGGATCGTCTCAGTGGGCAATGATCGTACTTCAGGCAGAGCGTACAGTAGACCCGAAGCAGCTGGCCTGCTACCAGAAAGCATACTCTGCATCCATCACGTTTGATCACCCACAGGCAGTCAGTACAGAGACGACCCACACCAACTTCTCAAAGAGCCTGGCTCCACCAACCCTTCTAACGGTAGGCAGTGAACTGCCAGGTCCGCAGGATATACGAGAGAGACGCCGATCCTGGGTTACACTTGCTCGAGAACAGCAACAGTGAGTTTTGTCACACGCCTTGAAGTGAAAAAACTCAGCATGATTTCGCCCTTGTATTTATGCAGTGTGTTTTAGATAGAGTCTACGTAGTGAACTTATTATGACTTTTAATAAATCCATCCCATTAACTTCAATGCCATAAGTTAATTCGTTTATCAAAATGTTATATACATACTCAAATATTTGTTCTGGCAGTTTACTGTGACATTGTGAGATTGGCGGATGTAATGAGCCCTTTTAATAGTCAATCTAAATTAATCTAAATCATGAATACTAAATGTTGTTTCTTCTGACAGGATTGAGATGGAGGAAGAACAGTCGTTACTGCGACGTGGACGTGAAGACTTGTCGATGTCACCTCAAGGAAATACTGGCAAGGGTGTCAGCTGCAGAGCTATTCTCATTGAGAAATTAATAAATGTAAAACCAGATGCTGCTTAAAGCGGATTTATCACCAGTGAAATTTCCTCACCCTGTTCCTCTTCCTCCTCCTCCTCCTCCTCCTCCTTCTTCTTGCAGAAGAAAAATGGCAATGGTCTCACGAAACAACATTGACAAGGAAAGTTTTTATCTTTATCGGTTTCTTGATTGAAGTTAAAATACACTCTGATGTAACTAATATAGTAGGAACTGGCTTTATTAAAGTAGGAATGGGTTTTATATTTCGCAGCAATGAGCGACAAATGTAGTTATTGGTGGATACGACTAGTTTTCATAGAACATGGAATTCCTGTTTGGTTAAGTTCCAATCAAATCATTCATCTCCGCTGTTTAGACACGAGTGATGCTGGCATTAAGTTAATGTTTGGATAAAGGGGGAAAGGTGTGTATACTTTTCATCGTTAGTAGAAATTCAAATGTTAACTCTGTTGAAATCGAGCCTATGAAAACTGGATGGATTTTAGGCCTACATTTCGCAGGTAACATCATTCGCTCTTTTATCTGCTTGATGTGCCATATCACTTTCGTATATGTTCTGATTTGTTATTGTATATCGTTTATTTGAAACGCATAAATGACAATCAGATTTGGGGAATAATAATGATGATAATAATAATAATAATGACAATAATAATAATAATAACAATACGAACACTTGTAATGCGCCGGTATCAATCATGGGTAGATGCCCATGGCGCAGGAAAAGGAGATAGAAAACATGTACACATAATATGTGAGAAAAGAGATAAATGTTACATTAGTGAAAAAGCTTGTCTAAATTACCAGGTTTTTAGTGAGGTCTTGAGTGAGCAATACTAAGATTCTACCTGTAGAAATTTTTCATGAAGATGAAATCCTTTATTTTGTAGTCGTCATAGGAAGCACATTTGCTATAACCGCTTTCACAACGAAAATCGACCAACAAATCCTTGAAAATGTATTTTTTTTATGTTTTGCTATTTAAAGACATTGGTTAACATTGTTATGATTTAAAAAAATCTTGTTTTGTTACTTGAAAATGGGATAAACATAAGGGTTATAGTGTAAAAATACCATTCTGAAAGTTTCAAAGTATAATATCCGCAGGAAGTATTTCTAAATATAAAAAATTGGAACCAATGTTTGAAAAATATACGAGGGTCGGTTGCACAGAATAGACATAAGGAGTGCGCATGCGCGTGTGACTCACCTTACCGTACTGTGTGTACTGGCGAATCACGCGGCGGGAGGCACATAACGGCATTTTCAAATTCAAGCAAAATGGTCCTCTTAGTGATTGTCTCGTGAGACGAAGGATAATGAAATCGCCGTTTGCGTCTAACTTACACTTTTTCATTCCAAATTATGGTTGGTTTCAGGGTTTTTGAGTACAAATACAAGTACTCATACACATGTTTCATCTTAGTTTGAGAATTTTTTTAAATCAGCTGCTCACAAAGTTAGCCAATGCCTTTAACCAACGATTCAATAGTGTAACCTAACTTATTAAAATGATGCTCATTCGTCACTGGCTTATTTCAGTCAGATTTACAAATGGGCAATTTTTTACAAGAAAATGAGAAGCATGAAGAAAAAGAGGAACGTGGCGAAAACGGCGAAGTAGAAAAATGATTTTTAAAGTACTGTGGAGTATTTGTGTTATGATAACATGAATGAGAGCATTTTCTCTTTCAAATTTTGTTCACTTATCTTGCTGTAGGAATTGGGATCGATTTGGAATTATTGAAAGTGCTAACAAATATGGTATATAACAACAAGACCTACATCACATGGATAATAGAATATTACAGTTTGAGCTATTATATCTTCTAAGATCTGGGGGCGTTTCATCAACAGTTGTCCACTGACAAGTCAGCGCTGACAACTTTATCAGCGGCTGACAACTGATAACGTATGTAAGCCCAGTTAGAAATTGTCGGTTAAAACAGACCGACAACACACTTGATGGAACGCCCCCTCCCCTCCCCCGGTCTCGACTTCAGTTTGGTTTTAATCAGTAGTAGGAGAGATTCAATATCTCTATGATAATTGTGTAGAACCGTATTCAGCTGTCAATTGTTTTCTATACATAGGAATATGCAATCTGAGAATTTGGTTTGAAAATGAATATAAACTGTGTAATTTGCACTTGTTACAATTGGTGTGTCAGTCTTTTCCACGAAATGAATATTAAATCAGTCATGCAAAAGGAAAAGAATAAAACTTATCCTGTCCTCGTTTTTTAGCTCGCTTACCTGTTTAAAGTCCATTTGATTTTTTTTTTTTTACTTGTTTCCGAATGGAGATTAGTGAAAAGGAAGTTACTTTAACAGGTTATCTGAAGCCGCATTAAAAGCATAATGGAAAGTATTTGTGTTGCATGATATTTGGTCAAAATAGCTATTTACGTTATGAAACTGTTCACATTTCGGTATGCTTCTATTAAAGCACAGTAAGGTCCACATTCATACAAAGGAATAGCATGTCTCTGTAATTGGACAAATAATACATTTTAACGAAATTCATTTATTCAAAGCTGCTGAATAAAAAGGATGTATATATCAACATGATTAATAGACAGTGATCTCCATACATACACACACACACACACACACACATATATATATATATATATATATATATATATATATGAACATTTTATTCAGTACATACAAAATACACAAAACATTTTCTTTATCATGTTCATCAAGGGCATATACATATTTAGTCGTCTTATGTAAAAAAAAAAAATACTCTGATTTGTTTACAATACTTTAAAAAGTCTTAAAAATGAAAAAGTGTAAGAAGGTATATTTAACCAATCAACATGATCAAGTCTACCATTTCTTTTAAGAAAGTATCATTTTCGTATTTTGAAT
>CM057165.1:20327513-20441508 GCA_029962745.1 Echinometra lucunter | reverse complement strand
CCCCCCCCCCCCCCCCCCCGTTTATTGTTCTTTACAGAGCTAATCAAAGTCTTGGGCCATGGTTGTCATGTTTGGACACATTTGTATCGGTGAAATCGATACGTCACGTCAAAAGTTACATGGTGAAATCAAATATGCACAATATCTATCTACATTTTGTTCTTGAAATTCAAGATAAAAGGTTTTTGATTTATGTGTCGCACCACATGTTAATCACTGTATTTTGTCTACAAAGTATGAAATGTTATCTCATAATGTGTGTAGACAGTATTTAACATCGCATGGGGACAGTGACGAGGAGTTCGGAAACTTTGAGGATTGGTTTGAGTCAATAGCCACAACATTCTGTATGACCTTTGGTAGATATGGGGTAAGTGAAATAAGAAAGATTTTTAAATATATGTTGTTAAAGTTTAGGTGATTTTTAGCCAGGATATGTCTGTTATTTAGAGGAAATCAATTCACAAAATAATCGATCAAACTCTTTCAATAAATACCATTATTCGACTTTCAAATTAATATTTTGTCTAGCTTCATATCTCATGCGTTGATACATTCAAAGTACCTAAAATGGCTAAATTTGACTAACGACTTTCTCATTGTAACATTCTTGCGATCTCAGGTGGTCAACACGAAGTCCCATGCCAAGCATCCAGGAATAGCTAGTAGTCTGATAGTGCTCTTTGCTATCCTTGTTCCCATCCTCCTTATCAACATGTTGATTGCCATAAGGCCAAGACTTACACAGAGATCATGGCAAGAGCGGTTATGGAGTGGAAGAGACAAGTGATTTCATCTCTTGTTTAAGCAGGATACAGTGACAAATTACTTATGTTGATAACATTTCCTGTGGAAGTTGGGTAATGGGGATGTCGTCATGTTTCGCGACATCAGTGATGTATGGGACCTGAAAGTTTTTAATGAGGATTTTTCGTCAGATTCAAAAGTCGATTTTGTCTTTCGAGTCCATTTTTCCATCATCCGATAATAAGATTTTAATGGTTAAGCTTAAAAGACCAATGATAGCAGAGAACAAATTGTATACGTAGCTCTAGAGGAAGGATAACTGAAAACTATTCTCAACGAGATGATTGCTGGTCATGATACATCCTTCACTTTATGTCCTTATCACAATTTACTTGCTGTTGTATCACAACGTAATCTTCTAAGCTTTACCTTAAACTGATAACTTGTCTTATCGTAATGAATGTACAATTGATATTTTGAAAGATGAAAATTAAATGAAATCTATAAATCTGAATGTGAATCTTTATTTGCATTTCCTGATGGATCAACCAAGTGAAATGAAATGAAATCTATAAATCTGAATCTGAATCTGAATTTGCCTTTCCTGATGGATCGTCCCAGTGGGCAATGATCGTACTTCAGGCAGAGCGTACAGTAGACCCGAAGCAGCTGGCCCGCTACCAGAAAGCATACTCTGCATCCATCACGTTTGATCACCCACAGGCAGTCAGTACAGAGACGACCCACACCAACTTCTCAAAGAGCCTGGCTCCACCAACCCTTCTAACGGTAGGCAGTGAACTGCCAGTCCTCCGCAGGATATACGAGAGAGACGCCGATCCTGGGTTACACTTGCTCGAGAACAGCAACAGTGAGTTTTGTCACACCGCTTTGAAGTGAAAAAACTCAGCATGATTTCGCCCTTATATTTATGCAGTGTGTTTTAGATAGAGAGTACGTAGTGAACTTATGACTTTTAATAAATCCATTCTATTAACTTCATTGCCATAAGTTAATTCGTTTATCAAAATATTATACTCAAATATTTGTTCTGGCAGTTTACTGTGACATTGTGAGATTGGCGGATGTAATGAGCCCTATTAATAGTCAATCTGAATAATCTAAATCATGAATACTTAATGTTGTTTCTTCTTCTGACAGGATTGAGATGGAGGAAGAACAGTCGTTACTGCGACGTGGACGCGAGGACTTGTCGCTGTCACCTTAAGGAAATACTGGCAAGGGTGTCAGCTTTAGTATAAAATTAAAATGTTAATAATAAATTAACAATGTTAACTCCGTTGAATTCGAACGTATGAAAATTGGATGGATTTTAGGCCTACATTTCACAGGTAACATCATTCGTTCTCTTATCTCTCGTTTGTTGCTGTATATCATTTATTTGAAACGCGCATGACAATCAGATGTTGAGAATACTACTACTACTACTACTACTACTACTACTACTACTACTACTATACTACTCTACTACTACTAATATAATAATAATAATGATAATAACAATACGAACACTTGTCATGCGCCGGTATCCATCATGAGTAGATGCTCATGGCGCAGTAAAAGGAGATAGAAAACATGAACACAAATGTGAGAAAAGAGATAAAGGTTACATTAATGAAAAAGCTTGTCTAAATTACCAGGTTTTTAGTGAAGTCGTGAATGCAATTCTAAGATTTACCTGTAGACATTTTCAATGAAAATGAAATCCTTTATTTTGTAGTCATCATAGGAAGCACATTGGCCATGTAGACTATAACCTCTATCGCAACGAAAATCGACGAGCATATCCTTGAAAATGTATTTTCATTTTTTGCTATTTAATCAGAGATTCCATAGTGTATTGGACCTAACTCTAAAAAAAAATGATGCTCATTCGTCCATGGCTTATTAACCATATGGTCAGATTTACAAATGGACAGTTTTTTGCATGAAACTATGAGCAGTGAGAAGAAAAAGAAGAACATGTCGAAAATGCCGAAGTAGAAAAAGTAATTTGAAAGTACTGTGGAGTATTTGAGATATGATAACATGAATGAGAGCATTTTTTTCTTTCAGTTTTTGTTCACTTATCTTGCTGTAACAGTATGGATCGATTTTGAATTATTGAAAGTGCTACCAAATATTAGTTATCATAACAAGGCCAACATCACATTGATTATAGAATACTTCAGTTTGAGCTATTGTGACCTCTAAGAACTGGGGGCGTTTCATCAACATTTGTCTCCAACTTAATCAGCTGCTGACAACTGATACCGTATATAAGGCCAGTCAGAAATTGTCGGTTAAAACAAAGACCTTGTCGGTGAAAATCACGGACAAGACACTTGAGAAAATCCCCCAGGTCTCGGTTGTTTGTTTTTATCAGTAGTAGAAGGGATTCAATATCTATATGATAATATGTAAAATCGTATTCACCCGACTTTTCTATACGTAGGCTTATTATTATTATTATTAAAAACTGTGCAATGGGTGTGTCAGTCTTTTCCACGAAATGAATATTAGCTTGCGTACCTTTTTTATGTCCATTTATTTATGTTTGTTTGTTTTACTGGTTTCCAAATGGAAAATAATGAAAAGGAGGTTACTATAACAGTTTATCTGAAGCCCCATTTAAAGTAGTTGTGCAAATAAGATCATCAACTACTTGATATTTGGTCGAAATAGATCTCACGCTATGAAACTGTTCACATTTCGGCATGCTTCTATTAAAACAAAGTGAAGTCCATATCATTTATACAAATGAATAGCATGCCTCTCATATTTGACAAATAATTCCATTTAACGAAATTTATTTATTCAAAGCTGCTGATGAAAAGATCTATATATATCAACATACAGTGATCGCCAAATATATATACATATATATGAGATTTATTAATTACATACAAATAATACAAAACATTTTCTTATCAAGGGAAGGCATATCGCAGTTTAGTCGTCTTATATAAAATATGTAATACGCTGGTTAATTACAATACATAAAAAGTCTTTAAAAAGAAGGTATAACCAATCAAGGTCTACAATTTTCTATAAAAAGGATTTTTTAGTATTTGAATACCAAAATGGCACCAAAAAGCTGTTTCCTGTTTTGAACAATAAAGAAACTATCAACGCCAGGAAAAAATTGACTGAAATCCCTACACCTGCAAGTTATTTTAAGCCACGTGATTTCCATATCATTACAAGACAGTATAAGATCTGGAATAACAGGTAAACAGAATGCATTGATTTTTTTTCCCAAAAAAATTATCTTTCGTATAGGAAAGAAGTAACATTTTCAACAATATTTACTATAGATAACATACTGATGAAAATTATGAAAAAAGATAAAAGTAAAATCTAATGTATAAAAATAGTAATATATAAAGTATTGCACTCTGAGTAAACAATCATGTCTGAACTACATTAAGGCCCTTTACTTCTTATTTGCTTCTTATTTTGTGACCAATTGAAAAACCATAGGGACGGCTTCGCCTGCCATCCCCCGTGTAGCGCCCACCCTTGGGCATAGTTACTTTCTAGCAAAATTATTCACTATTTTGTATCAATATCATTCCTTATGTAAACGCAAGACAATAAGTAAAATTCCCCCTAAAACAAATTGGTGTATTTTTTCAATCAGGAACTTTTGATGAAATCTGAATATAGATTCATGTATCTATACTTCTCAGCTATATTTCATGTAAAATTCAGGGTATTTGGTATGTTGGGGAGCGACTAAATTTATAGGTTACATGCCTTCAAACGCTGAAAACTTAAAGTTTGTTCCGATATCATTGAAATCAAAATCATGGTATGAGGCTTGTGAACTTCAGAAAATAACCATTTTGCATTTAAGTCTTGTTCACTGAAGCATGACTTAAGGGTTTGCCCTGAATTTTACAGGAAATGTAGCTGAGAAGTATAGCTACATGAATCTGTATTCAGATTTCATCAAAGATTCCTCATTAAAAAATACACAGATTTGTTTCTGGGGGAACTTACTTTTTGTAATGTGTTTACTTAGCTTCTAGGTGACTGTAATGAGCAATAATGTACAAGCTTGCAAACAGCGCCCACACAACATGCACAACCACCAAATTGAAGATACTTAAATGTTCCTACAATGTTTTCCCCATTTGAAATTTGACAGCTATATTTTATTTTCTTCATTTTTCTTTTCACTCTCCGCTTCTCTACAGGGGCGGGCGCTACAGGGGGGGGGGGGGGCAGGGGTGACCACCCCTATGATTTTTCAAGTTATAAAAAAGGGGAGAAACAGATAATAAAAAGGGGAGAAGAAGAAAGAAAAAGCATGGGAAGTTTTTCTTTTCATTTTAAACGTAAAGTCACCTGTGGGTCATCCTGTGCCCTATCAAAATACCCTGGCGGCCGCCCCTGTTCTCTAATGTTTATCAAGATTTTTTGTTTAAGAAATACTACACCTTAAAACTTAATCAAGATAGAAAGACCAAACCAGTACATCTAGAATGTTAGCATGCTGAATTTTCAATTGATACTGACGATTCAATATTCAGAAATTACGAGAAAAAAGGACCAAAAATTTTCTGCAAGATTAACTCATCGTTAAAATTCCAGTACACAAATGTGAATACACTACATGAATATTCAAATATGAATATACAATATACAAATAGTACAAATATGAGTAGAGGTGAATTATGTTTATTTTCGATATGAAACCTCAGTGAGGATGAAATTGCTTTATCTGTTTATCTCATGTTTGTGCAATTCTACGCTGTTTTGTTCACTGATGTTTTTGTCCCATAGCTTGTAAGCTATCTCTGCATTCATCACATTAATAGTAATAACACGGTGGTAATTTCAAACTGAAAATTATGAAGAAAAATGAGACATTAGAGATTCTGCATGAACATTAGCCTAAATTTCGTGTGCCGTGTGCTTATGATTCTGTTTCCACCGTGTTTAACTTTAGCAAGTTTCATTTGTGAAACGTCGTCGTCTGTACGATGTTGGAATCATACAAAGGTGGGTGTGTCCATGTACCGTTCATTGGTGTACTGTTAGGCTCGACGTAGTCATACCGAGAGTCCTGTTTTAAATTAAAACAAAACTACATTAAAATCATTATGTAGTATATGAGGGAGTAAGCGTCAACCACCGTGACAACGAATGCCTAAATCCAGCAAGAGAAACTCCTCAAAACAATTTACAAAGGTTTCGAATAATCCGAAACATGCTATTGTGAAAGATGGCATATTTCGATAATGATGTGCAAGGTTGAACATAACATTTCTTGAATGTTATCATTTTTCTCGTGTTGTAAAAGCGACGGAGGAAAACAAAGATTAATATTTGTGATCACAAAAGTACGCCTCATCAGGCATCCAATAAATGATTATTCTCAAACGGGTATTTGCAAGACATTTGTCACTCAAAAAAGACCGTCCGGTGCAATTTTCTGATAAAAAAAAAGAGAAATTGAAAAGTAGTGTCTTGCAGTTGAACTTACCCGAACTCTAGCAGGAGAGACTGGAATTACATCAAAGTAGTCATGCGCGTCAGGTGTTTCATCTGTACCGTATTCAGGTGGGTTTAGGTGGACACCTTGTGCACTCATTCCCGTGGAATAACGCACATCTCCATTGAGCTGCACATAATCACCCCCTTTCATGGCGGACTTGTCCAGGGGGCAAGTAGTTGTTACCCTCTGCCCCTCCCTCCCTCACTGGTTTAATCGTCTCGTAGTCTGGGGGCGGAGAAGGAGGAAGGGGGTGCGTAAATCCAGAGGCACCCATGTTGTCTGGTGACATGTACTCGTGGCGGACAGGTAAGTGTGGATCTTCTTGGTACCGAGGGGAGGGAGTATTTGGGATGAGGTCGGTACTGGAGCAGAACTGTGGATTGGTCCGTGCTTGTTTCCCACTTCGGTACACCACAACACACACCAAGAAAGCGATGAGTGCAAAGGCGATGCTTAGGCTGATACTCAGAGCAATGATGAGCACATCATTGCTGTTTCCAGGCTGAGTATCCTCAACTGTAAACAGATTAAAAACAGACAGAAGTCTTTTTTTTTTCTATTTCTGTATTTTCCTCATCAAAAGACCAACTCGCACCATAACATAACAGAAAATTATTAAAAATTTACTGACATTGATATAATTACATTGTTACTGGATACATATTTACTCACAAATATGTTATTATAGTATAATCAATTCTATAAGAAATAAGAGAGTCGGAAACTACCAAAAGGTGATTTTATTCAGTTTAGTACTATTATGCTGCTTTCGCCCTTATGTAGGCGCGATGAGTTATGAAGCAATTGTACGTACCTGTTGTAGTTCGCAACGTTGAATGAGCTGGTTCTGGTATACAAGGAAAAAAAGAAATCACCGTTATAAAAACCAAAGGGAAAGAATGTCTTATAAAAATATTTTGATTAAATAGCAACAAACTCGCACATGTTCACTGCACGTGATGAAATGTAACGATTCATCAAGCCACAAAAATATCTCCATATAACCATTAATTTTTTGGCAGTGTTTGAAAAAAAAAATCCAGGTTAACTCATACTGCTCTACCCCAGATATAGGACAATTGTGGTTATGAACTAATTGTACTTACTCGTTGTAGTTCTCAACGTTGAATGGCCTGTTCCTGTGTATGTATATATATATATATATATATATATATATATATATATATACATATATTAAAAAAAATATTCGTTATATCCAGTGGAAAGAATATCTTTCATTATTAAATATCTGACATGAATAGCAACAACCTTACACATCTTCCGTAAACGTGATGAAATCTAACTATTATGTTTTTCAACAAGCCAATATATATATATATATATATCTCTCCACATAACCACTTTCATTACCTTGAATTTATTGGTACTTTCTGAAAAAATTCGGGTTATGAAAATTGTGCTAGGCGATGCAGTCGATTTTGTTGGATGATTATTTCTAATAAATAAAGCTCACAGAATAAAATACGCGCTAGCCCACCTGATGTACCGTACTGACGATTTACAGTCAACATTGCACTGTAATTACACGTTGTTTAAATAAATGATAATGAAGTATTCATTATTCAAAGATAGGCAATGATTATATTGTTTTTCTGTACTATATTGTAAGGTCTGCAAGGGCTGCTGCAAGTTTCTCGTTGTCCTTACCAGTGAGAGACGTAGTACGGGATTGAGATGAAGAAAGGGCTGTTGATGTCTCACGTGGAGATGTGTCACGTGTCGGAGTATCTGAAATTATATGTTAAATTTAAAAGTAAATATGAGTTCTGAAAATGCGATTACATTGTGAGAGTAAAAAGTTGGAAAATTAAAAGTATAGAACATAAAAATCTGTGTAGATCCTGAAGTTTTGAAATCATTAAAGTGACAAACAAATCAACTCAATCTTGTTGAAACGCAGATATACTTCTTATGGGACTACACAACATGTTCCGTCAAATACTCAAACTGTTTCCTTTTCATTCGAATATGAGGGCTTCTGAAGAGTAATCCTTTTTCAGGGAACATCTCTACTATACCATTTTTCTAAAGTAAAGTTAATATAATGAGAAATCATCTTCCACCTCTTCCGAGAAGCCAAGCTGCTTTTTCAGGTTTTTCATACCAGGGATTTGTTATAAACTGTTCATACAACAATCGTATTTTGATTTTTTTTTTAATTCTCTGTCTCCCTCACGTTGACACTGAATCCTATACACACACTCGCGGGCCCACAAACATGAAAATACCCACACACATCATCCGCAACACATCTTCACATCCCGAGGACAACTAGTGCCCATGCCCTCGGAAGAGTGAAGGAATAAGGCTCAAATCTATTGTTTGGCATCAGAGGACCACTGTTCTCATGAATGTTCCTTTGTTCACTGGCTTCGCTTATACTGCTATACAATACACACACCACACGCACACACGCGCGCGCCCACATCACTTTTCGGGAGAACTAAATATCATGATTTTATACACGATTTTGTGAAGAAGGAAATTTGATTCTAAACCTATGTTGCATGTTGGGTTTTTTGTAAATGGTTATTGTGTAACATTATTGTAAAACGATTTCTATTTATGCAACACTAATGTAAAATGTATTCCTTTTTATTGCTGTTAGAATGCATAGATAAAACAATCAAACAAACAAGCAAAATAGACACTGTTTTGAGTCAAATCAGTATTGAATAAGTGAATATTCTTTCTTTAAATGCATCGGACCTGATCTGAACTAGCCCTATTCAGCTTCAGCAAATACTGGAAACGTATTTGCAATACATTACATTTCCAAAATTGAACGCACCAATGGTTTAGTTTGTGGGGTTGTTTTTTTTTATTCTTGATATCCTGCAACAATGCATTTCCATTAGCTAGTCCTGACGTGTTCCCTGATTGAGATATCAAACGACACCTTAACTTCTGATTAATCTTCAAGTGGCTGCACAAAAAATTGAAATCTTATCTGAGTATGTCCTGATCAAAGTTCTCTTAACTAGAAGTGTCGCGATCTCCGTTGCCATGCAACGGAAGTGTGTCCCCCGGCTCGTTGTGAAATCTCTACCATACAATATAACCTCCCATAAAAAGAAGGGTTATTCCACGAAATATTCCACCCTCCTCCAACCCCCCCCCCCCCCCCCCAAGCCCAATCAGATACAAATAGAATCAAAATCAGCTGCAAAATAGAGAATCGGCAATTTTTGTGATTTTGCAGAAATTTGCATACTAGTATTTCATGATTTACACATTTCCAAGTACAAGCTGTCAACCCCTTCCCTGGTTTCAGTCAGAGCAATCAGGATCATAATCGGCAAAATATATATATATATTTAAAAGAATGGCAGAGAAGAAGCAAATTAATTGTTCTGAGCACATTTTACCTTTGACCTACATACGTGACTTTTGACCCCCAAAATAATATTGAGGTCCCTGTAAGGCATACACCATCCAAGTAAGGTTACAAATGGGCAACGGTTCTAAAAGTAATCAACTCCAGTATAAACTTGCAAGTCAATTTTAACATTTGACCTTTGACATGCATATGTGATCTTTGACCCTAAGACCTCACCTAGCTTTATCAGTCAGAACATTCCTAGAATCAAAATTGGCCAAAGAAATGAATGAGATGAAAATTTAAAAAAAATAATATTTGACATTTGACCTACATACATGACCTTTGACGGCAAATAACATTGAAGGTCCTGTGAAGCATCTACCATCTAATTTAGGTTACTAGTGGTCTGACTGTTTAAAAGTTATGAACACCAGTAGACACTTGCAGGTAAATTTCAATATTTGACCTCATTTGACCTTTGCCTCACCTGCATATGTGAGTTTTGGCTCACAAGCCCTCACCTACAATGTAGCTTCATCTTTCAGAGCAATCAGAATCAGAAATGACAGAGAAGCAAATTGAGCATTTTGAGCATTTGACCCTCAATAACACTGAGGTCCCTCTAAGGCATCTAACATTCAAGTAAGGGTACAAATGGGCTTACGGTTTAAAAGTTACCCAGTCCAGTGAAAACTTGCTCGTAAATTTTAACATTGACCTCAACTGACCTTTGACAGGCATGTGTGCCAAATATTATTGAGGTCCCTGTAAGGCATCTACCATCCAAGTTTGGTAACAAACTAGTATAGAATCTGGACTCTTTTTATGAAATTTTTATATTCCCCGAAACAGCTGCTAAACTCACTGTACGCGTCAAGTCGAGTGATGGCGCGATCTCGAGAACTCTGGAGAACCTGTCTGCCAGGGGATATAATTATAGTTATTACAATCAGAGGTTTGTAGAGATTTGCAAAAGGGGCGTTTTTCATTTTATAATCAGTATATGCACAATTTTCATACCTGAACTTTCATGTGAAGTTGGACTCTGAGTTGATATTTTGGTGGTTAACACAGCTGTTGTAATTACTGTTTGAAAAAGACATTAAAAAGCAGTCAGACAGTCACGAATGTTAACAAAAATCATCTTCAGTGAGGTATTCAATTTTGATTAATATTGAATAAATGGATTTGGAAAATTTAATGTTACCTCATTCGTGAGAAGTGAAGGAAAAATTGAAATGGATGATGAAAGTTATAATCTATAGTTAGTCGATCCCAAAATATTAAACAATAGTAAACAGTGAAAACTTGTCAAGATGAGAATTAACTTCATAATCTGATATATAACTTTCTTCTCAGCTCAACGCTTGAATTGGCATAATTACCTCATAAAAAGGGTTCAAAATTTGAAGGTAAACTTTGATTGTCGTGGATAGCAAACAACATTATAAGTTTTATCAACCCTGACATTATTAATGATCATGAAAATGATCTTTTTATGGAAGGTCGGTGATAAAGTATGTTTACATGGTGTCTAATTGTTTACAATGTGCCTTCGTGACAATGATTATCTCATAGTAACAAAGTAACAAATGGATGATGCGCTCAGTAATGGATTTTGCCTGTGAAAAAAAAGAATATGAAAAACTCCATGAATATAGACATTTCACGGGCCTATTTACGAAAAAATAATCACAACACATAATGAAACTTTGTATAACAACAACAGCAAAATAAACATTTTACCATTCTGTCTGCCATAACAAAGCCCACAAAGGTCGATTTTAAGGCCTAAAGGGGAATATTTTTCTATAAGGGAAGAGAGGCTCAATTTCTATCAAATAATGTTTCACTATGTTCCGCCATAATCATGATAATGTTATCTCTCATATCGTTTTAAAGTTTGTCTTTAAAAGCCAAAAGTAAAAGTCAATGTTTCCTTTGTTTGTAATATATACATACCATTTATTGCCTGAAAAAATTATATGAACTTAAAAAATAATGAAAATTCAAATATTTCCATATTCTTAGAGAAAGGAGAAGACAAAATTAAATAGCTTACCATCTTGACAAAGATCTCCGTAGTATGGAGCCTGACATGTACAACGAAACGACTCCCATTCATCAATGCATGTCCCTCCATTCGCGCATGGTGAGTTTGTGCATTCATTGAGAACTTAAGAAAGTCGAAAATAGATTCAGTGAGAGGTAAAAAAAAAAAAAAAAAAGGTAGTCTTGAAAAAAATATGGAGGTGGGTCAGATGGAAAGTGAGAGGGAAATTATTATATTTTTAGTATTTTTGGAATTTTTCCATGAGTGCATACAAGGAAAACATTGTTTATTGATACATACATACATACATACATGTACATGTGCATAGCATACCCATGGTAATGTTCCCAGACGATCTAGGATGTACGTTATTCTGAAATTGCATAATACTTCGCTTCTCTCTGTATGTGTGTGTGGGTATATAAGTGTGTTTGTAGAATATTTCAACGTAATCGATCTGTTAAGCAAATTTCCAGATTGTAAGGGATCACATCGGGGGTTCCCCTTTCATTCACCATGTTCACCAGCCTAGAGTCATGCGGTGCTATATTGTTGACGCCAAGAATAACAGATGCTCGATCACACCAAGTCATGTTGACTGAACAATCAACACGGTCGCGTTGACACTTCAGGGGTACACAACATATTATTAGTAGAAAGAAGGTTCCCGCTTGCTCCTATGTGATCTAGGATACTTTAGATTAAAATAGAATTTGTTATACTGCGCGAAACTTTTCTCAATAATACGATCAAAATCGAGAATATCGTGTTGATTGAAACCATGCTCAGCGTAGATCTCTTTTTCGAAAAGGTTTTGAAAAGAATGAAAAGAACTCTTACGCATTATCACTGTAACATTGAAATGAATCCCTCGATTGCAGCATATGCGATCTGATCGTAGCAGAAGGGTAAGCCTCTGTGTTTCTGAGTAGATATTGTCCGGGAGAGTTGATCCCGTCAGCTCTCGTAAAGCCGAGGATCTTTCGTCCACGTGAACGAAGAGGGTAGCTGCACCGATATCGAAATCGACGAACTCGACCTTCATTGCCGATCCCGATATGACCTTGTCGAACAACCACCTGATGTTGATGTCGCCCCCTGGAAGTGTTGGGTAACCAAGAGTGGTGAACGCCTTCGCGGATGAAGTTTCATTCAATTCTATGGCAACGCCGAAGGACTCCATAGGTTCTAGCCCTCTGGTCACAAAGTCTGTGGAGACGAAAAATTGCGAAATTGTCTGTCCTCACAGGTATACAAAAATGAAGACGATTTCACATCGCTCACAACAAAAACAACAACAAAAAACACACACACACACCCTCACACACAAGAACACCCTCACACAAATTAATATTCACTTTCTACGAACAAGTAGTCATTTGGTTCCAGTGGCGGCACCAGGATTGTTAAAGTGGGGGGAGGGGGCAAATGGAGGGCAAAAGAAAATGTTGGGGGCAGGGGCAGTCAATTTTTTTTGCGTGTATGGAAAAATCGAGCGTGAAGCGCGAGTTTTAGTCGCCGGCGTAAATCCATTATGAGGAGGGGGGATAATTTGATTTTTGGACTATTTTTTTTTCCTCTTACACACATCTTAATATCAATTTTGCGAGTGAGCGAGCCCAAAATAACCCCTTTTTTTATTTTTGATCGCATTTTCGAATAAATATTCTGAAATATGACGAGCGAGCGAAGCGAGCAAGCCAAAAAAAGGCTACTTTTCTCGTTTTTAATCGCATTTTAGAAAAGAAATTTTAAAATATGATGAGCTAGCGAAGCGAGCGAGCCAAAAATAACCACTTTTTTTTTTTCAATCGAAGTTTTGAAGAGCGGAAAATGGTATTTTAAAGCACTTCACAGCTTGAATATGATGCTTCTGACAACATCTACTTATTTACAAATTACTGTATAATTTTTCTTTTCAGTCCTCAAAATTTCCGGGGGGGGGCAATTGGGGGGCAAAGCTTCTGAGTGGGGGGGGGGCAAATGCCCCCCATGCCCCCCCCCCCTTGGTGCCGCCACTGTTTGGTTCGCGGTTTGAGTCCTGCCGTGGCACTCGTGCCTTTCTGACACTTGGACATCAATCTACAATTGCCAGGTGTAGTATACCCGGTAAGAAGAAATTCCTTGAAATGATATAGCGCTGTAATAGCAACCATGATAAAGCCGGGCTTATAATAGTGGAGGGCCAGGAGCGTCAAGTCTGGCAGACAGGAGCAAGAACCCAATAGTATATGTTATTATTACAAATCTAATTGAGAAATCAAATGCATTAATATGTCAATTACATAGTTCAGGGATTTAACAAAATCTTTTTCTTTCGTTTTCCTTTTCCTTTTTTTTTATAGATCACTCTATTCTTTACCTTACAATACTAGTATACTATCCTATGTTTTCTTTCTACCTATTAAGATATAATCTTAGTCAATCAAAACCAATCAGATCATAATGGAAAGCTTGTACTTGGAAGTAACATGTGCAGGGATGTTCACAGGCTCGACGGAACAATGGATGGGGTCAAATCATTAAAGAAACAAACCCCAATTGTTAAGGGAAAAGGAAACCCTGGAGAGGTATATTGAAAATAGAGGATAACGAGAAACATTTTTTTTAAGTTAAATCAAACTTGGTTACAAATGAGAAAGTAGTGAAAGTTTGAAAAGTCTTAATCATCTTCCTACGACGACCCTCAAATTGGCTTCAAATCGCTTCAAAATGGCAGGTTTTTGTGGATAACTCTCCTTATGTTTTGCACACAGAATTTCAGATTTCCTCCATTATCTCTCAAACTGCAGCTTGCCTCTTTGTGAACTCAACACATTTTGTGTCACATACATTTTCCCTTCCCATGATACATCTTGAGTTAAGAAAGAAAATCTGCACCTTGAGAGAAAATGGAGAAAATCTTAAATTTGTGTACAAAACATATGGATAGTAGTCTACAAAAACCTGCCATTTTGAAGCGATATTGCCAATATGAGGATCGCCATAGAAAGTAAATCAAGACTTTTCAAACATTCATAACTTTCTTATTTTGTAACCGATTTTGATTTAATCTTTTAAAATTTCTTCTCTTTATCCTCTTTTTTCATTGTAATAAACTCATCATTCGAGTTTCCTTTTTCCCTTAACCATGTTAACAATTGATGCCCCCACCCCCAATCCATCGTCAGCTCTCAGGGTCTCGGCGCGCCTGGTTGTTCGTACAATAATATCAGCAAAGATTTTTATCATTTCAGGTATGGATCTGCGGAAGGTTAGGCCATTGGCATATAACAAAGTTACGATGAATCACTATATGCTTTAAACTTGTAATACATTAATTATCAGGATAATTTATAAGGTCACTCTATAACTTACTATATGGTTGCAACATCAAACCGCTTCCATCACCCGAATATACACGTTTTTCCACATCAACGTAGATTTCATGAGTAGGAGATATAGAGATGATGGGAGAATCATTCAAGATGGTGACTTGGGTATCGGTGGCATCTGCAAGATTCACTAAACCTTGTGACTCTACCGAATAGACTGTAACCTTGCCCGGGAAGTGAAAGTGCTTGTACTCGACGCTCGCTGGTTGTATTGGGTCCCTGCTTGTGAAATCCATCCTGCACTGGAATCTTACATTTTCCAGGGACTGATTGAAGTATGGCGTCACAAATCTTATGGTCTGAGTCTCTTGTAGGATTACGGTTGGGTTGCATGCTGGTAGAGTCAGTGATTGGCCATTCCATGTTGAATGATCTGTAGGCAAAAAAAAATAAATAAATAAATAAAATAATAATGATATAGACAGGATTTTGACTTTCCACTGGTGCTTGGTTATCATTGGCGTAAATCCCGGGGGATGGGGGGAAATATCCCCCCCCCCCACTTTTTGAGAGGGGGGATGGCGTGTACAAATATCCTCCCCTCCCCCTCACTTTTTGAGGAAGAAATGATATTTGAATTAATCAGTTAATAAAATTTTTAATAATCTGTCATAAACAACCATCATATTCTAGAATTTCTATTTGAAAATGCGATTTAAAACCAGAAAAAAACCTTTATTTTTGGCTAGCTCGCTTCGCTCGCTCATCATATTTTAGAATTTTCGTTTAAAAATGCGATTGAAAACCAGAAAAGTGGTTATTTTTGGCTCGTTCGCTCATCATATTATAAAATTTCTATTTGAAAATGCGATTGAAAACCAGAAAGGTGGTTATTTTGGCTCGCTCGCTCGCAAGATAAAATTAAAATTCATGTAAGGGGGTCTGTGCAGGTGGGTGAGGGCGTGTGTTTATACTTAAGTGTGAGTGCGACAGAAAAAAAAATCGGCAAAAAAGTCGATCCCCCTCCCCCACTCCTCAAAGTGGATTTACGCCGGTGTTGGTTATCGTCTCATGACATTTTATAAGTACAAACATTCCAGGGAACGAGCGAAGCGAGCGAGCAAATATTGGAGGATTTTTTTTTTCTTTGTTGCTAACAGTCTTCAAATACGCACATGCATATAACTTGCGACCATAGACATGCTCGCGACAGCCTCACTCGGCATCAATGGTTCCATATATCTGATTCACAGTCCCACGATACTGCTTACATGACATGTTTCCGATATAAACATGTCAGATATACATGTATTATCGACTCACGTTTATTCCTCTATGAAACTTTCGATGACCTTTCCGGTGAGAAGGGGCTTGCCAGATATTTTGACACATGCTTGTGCCCTTCCAGCCTTAGATGATAACCCTGGATCCACCACAGACCACAGACATACTCTTTAAATTCATTTTGATTAGAAATTGAAATAAAGAAAGGTGGAAATATGTAATGGAATAATTACCGACAAGAGTCAGCTTCACCGTGAAGCCAACGCCAGGATGACTGACATAGAACGTCATCTTCAGCTCGTCATCGTACGAGTACCAAGTGGTAGTCGACACGGAGTCGGTCATACACACCCACTCCCCATAAGTATTATGCGTATCAAAGATGCAGACCATGTTATCGTTTCCTGGTTCCATTTCCAAGATGTCGACTTTGATCCAGATGGCAGAGCTGGTTGTTATGAACCAGTGCAGTTCAGCTTCTAGATTGATCGAGGATGATAGGTTGGCACTCTGTATGGTGATACTCGGATAGGCACTGGACAGGGCGAATGCACCACCACTAGACAGAACGTGCGAATCTTGTAATTGGTCTAGGAGTTAAACATAGGATGGTAGAAATTAAGAGACATTTAAAAACTAGCAGGAATTACTTACTCAGTGTTAACTGAAATTCAGTAGCCTTATTGGTGTATGATGATAAAATACCGCATACTACTCTTTGCGATTGGGGAGCAACATATACAATAAAAAGAAATTTCCATCTTTTACCATATAGGTCAATATCATGATCAAGCTACATCTTTGACATTTTTCCCGAGGTTCATTCATCTTTTTTTCCGTCTTTACCATATAGGTCAATATCATGGTCAAGCTACATCTTTGACATTTTTCCCGAAGTTCATTCATCTTTTTCAATGAATGAAACTCTTCAAAGTTTATCCTCCGTCGCCTCCGTTTGATTTGTACTGACAGTAGCTATCATCTACAGCAGTCATCATTTACCGATGCTACCTTCTAGCCCCTATCACAGTTCTATCTAGTGAAAATAACTCAGTAATCAAATAAAATGTTTTATTGCCTGAAGAACATGAAGAAAGCGATCATTGTTACTAATTAATGAATAATGTTAAAATTCGTGTATCTGTACCATTACTATTTTCTCTACAAACTTTAGAGAATCAGCATGATCAGGCAAATCCAAAATTTAACTAGGTTTTCGAAAGGAAATGTGACGGTCGACTCTTTTTTATATAATTTATATTCAGAAGTCCATTTGCAGCACGTGCAGGGCTCCGTTGAAATGTTGGCCCCTTTTGCAATTACGATTTAAACGAAATATCAGAAAACAAAGAATCTGTGTTATGATCGTCAAACATCAGATTCTTCTTAAATGATAATCTATACCTGTTATTTCATAACCTTTAAAGGCCTAATTCTGAGAGCGATATCTTAACATGCAAACATTTCACTTTCGAGATACCCATTTCCCTTTAATAGGTAGAGTTATAAAATAAAATACAGTGTAAGATGAGTACTAATCATATTTTAGCACTTTGAGAGCGCAAACTTGAGTGATGGGTTGAAAATAATATACACCTGATTTTCTTAGTCATTGCACTGCATATCATCTGAACCCTGGGGGTGTTTCATAAAGCTGTTCGTAAGTTCCGCACGACTTTACGCACGACTGGTGATATGTTCTTGTGCTACATGTAAATGATTGAGAATCTGATTAGCAACCAAGAACATGTTCCAGTCGTGCGTAAAGTCGTGCGTAAAGTCGTGCTTAACTTACGAACAGCTTTATGAAACACCCCCAAGGATTGTAATTAAGTTCATTTTCAAAATACTCTCGATCTCAGATTCATTTTCAGGAGGTATCATTTATTTACTGATTTTTATTTACTGATTTTTTTTTTCTCCCTTTCTTTTGGGGGGAGGGGGAGGAATAAATCAGAATTCCAAATTACACAGGTATGTGTACACCCACGCATACACCCTCATTATATATACGCACACATGTATCTGTGTGTGATAGAATCGATGCTGTATTTCCGAATGATTAAAAAAAAACAAAAGACGTCATGATCTTTTAAAAAAAATCATTCATTGCTTATCGACGTGTCTCAAAATCATGATTTTTATCAACAGGGAAGTCATTTATACTGTGTTAAAGATGTCGAAGTATTCGCATTCGCCTTATTCTGCATTACGTGTGCATGTTTGACATGGGTGTCGATTTGTGTTCGCGGTTTGGGGGGGGGGATGACTGATGCCGAATATCCTCGACCGCAGAGCAAAGCGACCGAGCGGGGAAAGGGTGTGGAGGTTCAAACGTGAAGCATAGACTAAATAAGCGGGGGGGGGGGGGGGGTAGGACCTGTTTTTGGTGCCCACATCTCAGTATTATTAGTCTAATTTACCGTTCTTCCAATTAACCGCACAATTTTGTAAAACAATATCGCAGAGGTACATCCTTATTATTGAATGAGAACTTTAGGGGACTTGAACCTTTACTTAGAGTATGAACCGTCCCGGTTTTTTATTTTGGGAGCGAACGAAGCGAGCGAGCCGTAAATTCCACTTTCTAGCTATAAAAGAAATGTTATTTGTCCTCAAAGTAGACTCAAGCAATATAAGATGTTTGACTAATTCAGTACCTCGCTGGTCCAGTTGTTACTTTCCTAAACCACCCTATTTCAACTATTACAAGCGAGGGAGGCGAGATAGGGGAAACATACTCTTTTAGTGATGAAGTGTTATTTTGTCGTCAAATTCCACTATAGGTCTATAAAATATCTACATTACATATTCGAGTGAGCGCAGCGAGCGAGGAAAAAATTTACATTCTTTGACAGCCTCAAAGATATCTAAATAGTTTTGATCACCTAATTGCCAAATATGATGCCTTTTGGTGCATCGCTTCCATCTAAAACCATTTTGTTTCTATGAGCGAGCGAAGCGGGCTACCGACCAAAAAAAAAACTGTTTCTTTCTAGTAAAACGTAGAATTTCCACAAAAATAAATTAGATGAATTTTATGATGTACCATTTCCCTGTATTAGAGAAAAGCTTTATATCTCGCTGTAAAAATATTATAATATTCGGACATGTTGCTGAGAGAATAAGAGCGCTTGCCTCCTGATCTTGTTTCTATTCTGAGCGAGCGGAACGAGCGAGCGAGAAGGGCAAGTTTTCTTAATACTGAGAACAGCTAGGTCTAGTGTAGTCTAGATTCTGGACTCTATTTATGAAGTTTTATATTCCCCGAAACAGCTGCTAAACTCACTGTACGCGTCAAGTCGAGTGATGGCGCGATCCCGGCGCGATCCCGAGAACCTGTCCGCCCGGGCGGACAGGGTTCTCGTGATCGCGCCATCACTCGTGTTGACGCGTACAGTGAGTTTAGCAGCTGTTTCGGGGAATATAAAACTTCACTAAAAGAGTCCAGAATCTAGACTAGTTTTAGTGTAACTGTTACTCCAATTTTATTATTTTAATAACGTAATAAATAAATTTTATCAGCATACTCCTTTCTCATATTTGGTTAGATAGGAATAGGCTACCGGTCACAGGCCGTTATCTCATGATAATTTCTTCTGTTATGGGTCTTCTTCCCGTTCGGCTCTTGCAGTTATATTATAACATTGGATAGAAAGACAAAATACAAACCAGTTTCATTTCATAATAAACCCTGATAAAAAATATAAACTGGCAGTGGTTAATATAACAAAAGATATAAAAGGCGGGTAGAACAGTAATAGCATACTATTTGATAGAAAGACAAGATCCGAACCGATTTGCTTTCATAAAGATAGTATTACCTCATTGGTTGGAATACTTAAATACGAGCGAACGCTGAAAGCCTTTTCCTTTTCCCTTCCTTTTAAAAAAATGCTTCTTTGCTCTTTATATTATCTTTGTCTTTGTCTTTACTTTTTTCGAGGATTATAAGAGGCTATAAAAATTTTCACGGTGAATTATTGGGGGGGGGGGGGGATGATTGTACAGGCCATCCCCTCTGACCAAATATTGTGGGATATATCCCTCCACATTCCCCCCCCCCCCCCCCCCCGGATCGACACCCATGATGTTTGATGTTGAGAATGTTCAACTGCCGATTGCAGAATAGGGCTTGTGCCGAAACAAATATGACGAGCATGTCGAATTTATGATGGAAACAAAGATTTTTATGGAAAGGAATGAAGTGTTTTATAGCAAATTGCAATACGTTTCTGACAGAATAACGATATTTTTACAGTTAATATCACAAAAAGGGAAGTAAACATCCCAAAATGGAGCTGTTATCGGGACGTTGGAGACAAGCTGAAAACAATAAATTGATAAATCAGATATGTTTCGCGTCATAACAATATTCTTAGAGTTTTTTCTTACTTTTTAATGTCATTATCTGTTGAAGTTAATGGCATACTTACGACTTTTAAAACCTCACCCATCATCTCCTCGGTTGATATTTTCATAACTCACAAAAAATGATGACGGACATGTCTCATATTTCTCGGGCTATACACTCTAAGAAAAAAAAAAGGTGCAAATTTGCACTCCAAATCCAACAATAGCAAACTTGCACCCTACATGAAAAAAGTGCAAAGATGCCCCCCTTTATACTTGTTTGCCCCGGGAAATGCCCATCTGCACCCTTAAAGGTGCAATTATTGTACACCTTAAAGGGTGCGGATTTTTTGCAATCAAAGGGGTGTAAATTTGCGCCTTCCCTATAAAGGATATAACTCTGCACACTTAACATGCTTGAGGGTGCAAAATATACCTCACTGCACCCTTGATGGTGACTAATGCAAGGTTGAACCCATAAAGGAGCTCCTGGGGAGCGTTTCATGAAAGGACTTGTCGGATGTTTTATCCGACAAAGTTTGTTTTATCCGACAGTTGCCATAGTAACGATGCTTCTCAGCCAATCAAAATCAAGGAAAGATGTCAGATGTGACAACTTGTCAGACAACAAATGTTGATGAAACGCTCTCCTGGTATTGCATTTGAACTAGGGTGCAAAATTGAAAAAAAAAAAAAAAAAACAGACAGAGCCTTTCCTTCCCACGGCCACTATTCACATTACGATGTGTAAACTCTTTTCAAAATGATTTCAATGTTTGATATGAAAGACAGGGTATTTGATGTGTAACGCCTAACCGTAAAGGATCCAATTGCTGAATTTGGCTGGGTACAGCGTCGGTTTGTCTCGGCAGTTCTTTGTCTCAGATTGCCTCCTAAGAATGATGTTTTCTATAAACAAGGTGAAAAATATCTGGGGGTTTTTCCATTGTAGGTTGCCTTACGAAATAGCACAGCAGGTGTGCCATGCTTCACTGCACTATTAAGGAAATAATAATCATTCGCCTGAATTAACGCAACTGGGAGGCTGTTTTGTCAGTGGTATTTCCATTTTATTTTTAGCTGAGAACTTTGACAGGGCCATCGACATCAAGCAACTCGCTTATGATGACACCCGCCTGCTTTTACAAATTTGGTTAACTTTAAAATTTCAAGTTCCCATATACTTCGTTTCTTTTTATAGGTTTTCCCGTCCAATTTCGCACTTAGTGCATTCAAGAGTATAAATAGTTCATTCAATTTCAATATAGGGCAAGTAAAATTTAAAACTAGTCATTGAAAAAATCGCCTTAGGGCAGCCAGAAATTCATAATGGGCATTCAGATTCGCAATAGAGCAACGGTGTACAAACATCATTCAGATTCGCCATAGTGCATTCAAGTTGGCACGGAAGGACACGTGACTGAAGATAGAGGATTCAATTTCGCCATAGGGAATTGCATAACTAGTGCATTCAATTTAGCACTGTATTTACATGATTTGTATACAGTAATGTATACATGCTATGATTCATGTCTCTAGTCAAAGCATACAATTGAAGAGATGGTGCAAATGACCACAAGAAAATATACATTATGAAAGAAAATCATGATATTGTACACATGCTATGATTTATGTCTCTAGTCAATGATTGAAGAGTTGGTGCAAATGACCACAAGAAAATATACATTATGAAAGAAAATCATGATATTGTACACATGCTATGATTTATGTCTCTAGTCAATGATTGAAGAGTTGGTGCAAATGACCACAAGAAAATATACATTATGAAAGAAAATCGTGATATTGTACACATGCTATGATTTTATTTCTCTAGTCAATACATATAATTTAAGAAATGGTGCAAATGACCTCGAGAAAATATACAATATGAAAGATTATCATGATATTGTATACATGCTATGATTTATGTCTCTAGTCAATTATTGAAGAGTTGGTGCAAATGATCACAAGAAAATATACATTATGAAAGAAAATCATGATATTGTACACATACTATGATTTATGTCTCTAGTCAATGCATATAATTGAACAGATGGTGCAAAAAGACCACAAGAAAAAAAATTATGAAAGAAAATCGTGATATTGTACACATGCTATGATTTCTGTCTCTAGTCAATGATTGAAGAAATGGTGCAAATGACCTCGAGAAAATATACACAATGAAACAATATCAAGATATTGTATACATGCTAGGATTTATGTCTCTAGTCAATGCATAGAATTGAAGAGATGGTGCAAAAAGACCACAAGAAAAAAAAACTTATGAAAGAAAATCATGATATTGTATACATGCTATGATTTATGTCTCTAGTCAATGCATATAATTTAAGAAATGGTGCAAATGACCTCGAGAAAATATACATAATGAAACAATATCAAGATATTGTATACATGCTATGATTTATGTCTCTAGTCAATGCATATAACTGAAGAAATGGCCGCAAGAAAATAGACATTATGAAAGAAAATTTACAAAGATAAAAAAGGCATATGAATTAACAGAGAGAAATTTAAGGGAAATTTCCCTCTGTTAATTCATATGCCTTTGGGCCATCCGATAAACATGATAAATATGATTTTTATTCAGCGACTTAATATAGACAAAATAAGCTCATAAAGTGGAAGAAGAAGATATAAACATGGAAAAGCTATGAAAAAAGAAATAGAACAAAAAATTACATGTGCTAAATTGGATGCACAAATTGTATAATTGGATGCCCTATGGCGAAATTGAATGCTCTAACATAGCTCGAGGGGGTTTCACGGGCAAACTTCGGGCAAACTTGGTTGCACTTTGTACGAATTCGTATGCCGATTGGCGAATTTGGTTGCCCTAAAGCGATTATGAATGCCAATTGGCCATTTTGGCTGCACTATAGCGAATTTGAATGCCGATTGGTGATTTTGGCTGCCCTTTCCGCGGAAATGAATGACGTATTTATACTTTCTCATGCACTATGTGCGAAATTGAATGACTTGTCTTTACTTTTGCATGCACTAAGTGCGAAATTGGACGGGAAAACCTATATTTAGAAATAAATCTGAATATGAGTTTATAGATTTTTCTCAAATATTAGATTATTTTGTATCATGTTATTGAACGTAGAAACAAAATTTAATCAAACAAATATCAAAAAAATTTCATCAGCCAAAATGTTGTAAAATATAGTTGTAAAATTCCTAAGAATGTGCATAATGATATAAAAGGAGGATGGGAGAGTATCTGCGTGAGTGTATCTGAAGGTGGGTGAGGGTGTGGAAAACAAAAAAAGTGTGTGTACTCGTGTGTGAGTTCGCGCTAGAAATTTCGGCAACAGATTTCTATCATCCCCTCACCCCCACTCCTCGAAACGAATAAACGCCGGTGCCACAATAATCAGCACAATTCTAGAAAACAAAAATGATCGTACCATGATTTTCCATACGATTCATAGAACTGGATCTCGATCACCGTGATCAAGCGAAGTTTTCAGATTTTGGGATAGGCGATCTTAGTCCTCTGAAGCTCACACATAAGGTCGGGAACACTACTTGCCTATACTGTCAGCAATAACCCCCATAAAAGACCTAGATCGGTGCGAGGTTACTACATCACATTCGTGTGAGTGGTAAAAACCTGTTTTCCTGTTTTCACCACTGGGAAGGGAAGAACCAGAAGATGTTTACTTTTATAACATTCATGATTATCCAACTAAATATGTGAGAGACATCCATATATTTAGACTTAGAATCAGTGGCGTAGCTAGGATTTTTTCAGTGGGGGGGGGGGGGGTACTGGGAGAGCCTTGAAATTTTGTAGGGGCACCTCAAATGTCTTTCTTTGCACATAAAAACACGCACACAACACACACGCACCTCCGCCCCCATAATATTTTCTATTTTGCGAGCGAGCAAAGCGAGCGAGCCAAAATAAACACTATTTATTTTGTCGTCAAAATACAGTTTAGACCTATATCTTTTTTAAAGATGTATTTGGTCACCACTCTACCATATACATCTCGCTGGTCTGTACTGTCTCAAACCATTCTGCTTCTAAATATGAAGAGCGAGAGAAGCGAGCAAGAAAATTTTGAAATCTGCATTTACAAAAGTCTACATGTTTTTGCCTTTCTGGCCCATTTCGGTATTGCTTTACCCTTTTTTTTTTTTGCCTGCTGATAGTGAGATACTTGGGCTTTATCTTCCTTTTTTTTCTTTTCCTACCTCTTGACTTTTGTGGGGGCACCTGGGGGGCACACCAAATTTATGGGGGCCCGGGCCCCCAGGCCCCCCCCCCCCCGTAGCTACGCCCCTGCTTAGAATAACTTTCTTCAAATGAAACACTAGTTTTACTGGCCCTAAACTCTGGAAAACTTAATTAAATCCTCTCTCTCTCTCCAGACTGTTATTCGTGCTATACCTTCTGTAAAATATAATCATTATATTGCCTTTTTCTTCTTTTCTTTTTTTTTTTTTTTTTTGGTTTGTGTTTTTGGTTGTTTTGTTTTTCCTTCTACTTTTCTTGTTATTTTATTGCTAGTTTTTAGGTTTGTGATGAAACTGTTGTAAGATATCATGAACATTTTATGTAAGAACGTATTGTGACGGCGCTCCCAACATTAGCCTTGTGCTAAAACTCGCCTCCTTTTGAGGTTTTGAAGAGGGTAGAAAACTTGTCCTCATTGCCTTAATTTACTATAGGTAAACTGTTCGTTGGTATTAGCGTTGGGGCGAGAGCGTTAGGCCCTTCCTTCTTTTTGTCAATGTAAATTTCATCTTTGCATTTGACTATGAAAAGGAAATAAATGTGTTTGAATGTGTTAGAATCTATTTGACTTTCCCAAAGTCATTTTAATTTCTGTAGCTTGTACAGCGTTTTAAAAGTTCTATAGAAGGATATTTAGAGAACGAAATTTGTTGAATATCTATTTTCCAAGTTTTCTCATTCGAGAATGTTGCTCTGATTACTGTAGAGATTCAAAGCTTTCTGTCTTGTATTTAAACGATGTTTGATAAAGTAATATTTTTGGATAACAATTGCTGAGGATATCCAATATCAATATTGGGTTTTTTATACTCTGTATAAGGAAGATGTCTACTGAAAAATATCATTTGACACACATTATGATCATACCAATACGGAAAAATTCAAGAAGAACAAAGATAACACTTAGTCAAATATAAATGAAAAGTCAAAAAATAAATATGGAACAAAAGAAAGCACACGGAGAACAGTTCCTGGTGAGCTGAAAACTCTAACATTTTGGTAAGTGCTAATCACAAATAACTATTTCAGATGAGCAAATAAATGGATGTGATCATTGGCCTCTTCGTATGATTGCTATGATAATTTGATTACTGCGACATATCATAATAGATGCTTATTGTCCCAAAACTCAAAATGATTGTTCAACAAAATAGGTGACACTTACCTATGAAAGAAAATTCTGCTTCTATGTACGAGTACGAACTGTCGCCATCACAACTATCAAAGGTGATCTTCATATGTGAGGAATCCAGGTAGATCGGCTCAACCACTGAAGAAATACTAGAAATCTTTAGTAATTCCTCGCTGTTATTGGCGTTTATAAAGGTTATCTCATGATCTGGAGAAATCTGAAGATTTAGGAAGGTAGTCTTTAGGATGGTTCCTCGAGGGCTATATACGTTAACTAATTCACAGTAATCATCACAGGTTCCAGACGGATCGCAAAAGGGTTCAGAACTGTTGTATTGAAAAGTCACTGTGGGAGATACTGGTGTTAAGCTGATGATGTTATTCGTGGCTGTGTCCCGAAAAGAAAATTGATAAACGACATAGATACAGAAATATTAATAAACGTATGAAGAAAAGGGGGAAAAAGGTTACATCCTGAATTCAATCCAAAGAAAAACGATATACTATGCACCCTTTGCCGTGTCTTTGCTCATACTTCTTATACTCGCAAGCCGAAAACCCCCGGAAAAAAACAAAACCTTTATGCAAATTTTGCATCCGTACTCTTATTATCTGAAAACTTTTTTTTCCTGCAGAATTGGTTGTATGCACTATATACAACGTAGCCCATGGTTCATAAACACTCATTACTTAACCTTCTCCTGCTATAACTTATAACTTGCTTTTTTGCCAGGCCTAACCCATTTTTATAAAACACTCTTACGACAGCGCGGCAGACAAAGCACAAAGCTATTGGGACGATAATTTCAATAACAGTCGCTTTCAAGTAATAAGGCTTTAAAAAGCAAATGAATAAATAATTTCTTATGGGCAATAAAACGATTTTCTATGGTATATGTTGGATTTCGCGCCTTTTTGAGTGATTGTGATGGCGGAGAATACATCATCGAAGAATTTCACTAATATTTCAAAATCATATTGAGGAAATCATCCTTATTTAGCCGTTCACTACTACGGAAGCATTTACTGTTTTCATGTCACATTTTCTTCTTTGATATTTTTTGTTCACATTTTACAGAGTTTTGAAATATATTTTCACAGAACCATATAATTTATAATTTAAAGGTGAAGTAATTTCACACTGAGCTTGCATAAGTAGGCCTATATTATTTTTATGTGCTATATTAGGGGCATTTTGCTCTCTCTTCCCAGGCTACGCCACCCCAGTATGCAGAGTACGTTGTAGTGGATCCACGACAATAATATGATAACAATATAACCGAGATAATGATGCGGGTACATGATTCATAATGAATTATTGCTTTCAGTTTATTTTATTCTCAATGACGAATGTACGTGGTTGTACGATATGCTCCGAAAACAAACTGCTCTTCGTCAATATCGTAAATTAATTGAATGCTGCACTAAATATATATACCAAACCCCCTAAACACTAACCCTAACCTAAAACCTTAATACAACCCTGATCCTAACTGAGTATCTGATGAAATAAAGCCAGAAGCAATTGTCGCTGAAGCATACGTCGGGTCACCGACAAATGCATGTAGGCCTCACATGCTCTTTTTTTATGTCCTATGTCTTCGGGACCTATATAATATTGTATTTTTAAGCTGAAAGCCTGAGCATTCTTGATTTATATAGTATTCACTCTAAATTAGGTATCAGTCAGTCAAACAGCATATCACAATATGTTCTATAAAAACGCATATGATGATTCGGAATAATGGCGTATGCTGCTGCCATTCTCAGAACAGCATCCGACTGGATCGGAAATACAATTTATAAAACCGTGCACAGTCGCGGCGTAACGTTGATCGGTAAAATGGAGGATTTAGGCATCTTCAAAATGTCACTTATGTAATGTAAAAAAGGGATGGATTAATATGTAATAATAGAATACAATCATACTCATAAAAAGCTTATACGCTGGAAAATAACGAAATCTTTATGATTGTTTTTCAACGTTCGGCATGTAAACGGATATATTGTAAACATGAATATCCTGCGTCTGTAAATGAAAAGGTAAACGATGAAATACACACAAGATGAATGCTTACATATAACAGGTGTTCTAGTTGCTAGCAGCCAACCGCACAGCAAAATGTGAAGACGAATAGCCATTTTACGTCATGTCTAGAATACTGATGGTGAAGATTGCTTGCAAAACCGTTTTTACTATTCCCATGGTACCGGAGGCATTTATAATCTACTAGTGCGTAGCCCAGTAGGCATTAAAATGAAAACGAACTTTGCACGCGAATTATTTTTCACCACGCCGCGTCATCAAAATGATGCCTTTCAACAACAGCCGATAAAGGTTCACACTATTAATGTACTCTACATGCCAGACAGAGTTCGTCCCTCCCCCCCCCCCCCCCCGCCGTTTCGTTTTTACAATGAATAATGGCGGGGGCGTCTAATTTGCGTGCATGATACAACGCTGTGTTATCATCATGAAGGCCGAAAACGAGGAGCAGGATGCAATAAAAAACCGAAATAATAACTTCCACATTTTTACCCTTTTTTAGAAAAAAAAAATCCATCAAAAAAGAAGATAGAACGAATGAACAAAAGAAAGAAAGAAAGAAAAGGAGAGAGAAAGCGAGACCGATATAAAAACACTCACGCCCACACACCCTCACCTACAAGCTCACAAACCCACAAACGAGGAGGATGATGCAATGAAAAACGAAAGGATAACTTCTGATTTCTTTAACTTTTTTGACACAGAATAAATCCAGAAACAGACAGAACGAAAGAAACAAAGGGGAAAAAATAAGAGACAGGTGTGAACACTCATGCTTACACACACACACACCCTCATCCATAATGTTGGAGTGGCGACTTTGAAAGTGGAGGCACCAGCAAAACGGGGTACTTATGGGGGAAAAGGGGACACTTACTGAGTGTGAACACAGGAAGGGAAAATACCATTTTGAGGCGTTATCAGTTATACCTCTACATTCTATTTAATGGGCTGAGATATATTCATAATATATTTCAGTCCATTTTTTAGGTGTTATTCCAACCGATCATAAGTGATAGAGAAAATAGTGAAGCTTAAGCAATCTCACATTGCCAGTTGAATAGAACAACTTAATGGTTGCGACACATAGGTGTGCCATTGCTGGAGATATATCTTACTTGTAAGGCCTATAGGACTTACAAATAAATGCGAGATTTGAAGAAGGTAGAAAACTTTAACTCATTGTTTTTATTTAGAGGGCAGGGGCGTTGGGCCCTCCTTTCACATGCTCCATGAACTGCCTCAATTGTGATGGCATTCATACCAAGGAAATCTGCAATTAAAACCTCTGATCTATTCTTGAAGGTTCGTTCCATTGGCGTAAATCCCTGGGGATGGGGGATATATCCCCCCCCCCCCACTTTTTCGAGAGGGGGAGACGTGTACAAATATCCCCCACTTTTTAAGGAATCAGTTATATTCTAATTAATTAGTAATATTTTCTATAATCTGTCATAAACGACCATCATATTTTAGATTTCATTTTTGGGGGGGAAAATGCGATTAAAAACCAGAAAAGTGGTTAATTTTCGCTCGCTCGCAAAATAAAAATTAAAATGTGTAAGGGGATCTGTGCGGGTTGGTGAGGGTGTATGTTTATACTTAAGTGTGAGTTCAATAGAAAAAAAAAATCAGCAAAAGGTCGATCATCCCCCCCCCCCCAACTCCTCAGAGTGGATTTACGCCGGTTGTTCGTTCAAATATGAAGAGGGAAACCCCCGTGGCAAACCTAAGTGTTCACATGATGGCGCGGCAAACTTTGCCCCTAGTTTTATGATAATGAACGCTCATTTATGTGTAAAAGTTCAAATAAAAGAGAGAGAGGCACTAATCAGGGATCAAATGGAAATATGTCAGATTTCAGTAAGACAATCTTGCTCGAGTGGAAAAGGAAAATCTATTAGTAAACAATAAGGTCATTTATCAGAGACATAAACACGTCATAAATGGAACTGCCACCTATCTCAAGTTAACTTTAAGGAGTTATGGTTCTTACTGGAAATGAGTAAGTATTGAATATTGCATGAAAGAGGTCACTTGCCTTAGTTGAAAAGGGATACTTATGGAATAGAAACTAATATGGGCAGTGAAAAGCACTTCTCACATTATTAAAAGGGGACATTCATTGGAAATGAAAAGGCACATTCACTCACAACTGAAAAGAGCTCAATATATGGAACTATCAGGTGTGCAAAGGCGGACTCATAGGTTTTAAAAAGGGCAACTTATCTGAAGCAATAAGGCGAAGGGGCCCTTATTACAAAAGAAAATGGGCCCTTGCGAGAAGAAAAAAAGGCACCGAACAGGTTTGAAAATGAACTGTTTTCATAGGCTAAAAGGAGCACTTTTAATTTAAAAGTGCTTTGAAAAGTGGGGGCACTGTGAACACCCCCCCCCCCCCTCCCCCGCTATCCCTACTCACACACATAGATATACAGATAGAGAGAAGAGGAACTAATAACGGGAGTACAAAGAGAAGATAAAGGGAAAGAGAGAGAGAAAGGAACAAAATATGGAGGGAGAGAGGAGAGTATTAATTGTGTGCGTGTGCGTTAGTGGTTGGTGTGTATCGGTGTGGTTTTTTTTTTTAAGAAATATGAGAAAGAAAAGGACAAAGCTTAATTGCGCAAGAACCCGGTAAATATTTGCTCTGTTGATTTAGATATTTATCTAAATTTGACTGAATGATTCAGACAAGGTTTCACAAGAGGGAATTCCCATTTGATAACACAATGTTCTTCCTCTTTCAATTTCTTGATAAAAATAATGATACAATACAAAAGCAGCTACGTAAGTATCAATAAAGATTTCGTTGACACAATTTCTTGTCAATGGAGTCTTTATTTTATACATTTCTCTCTCTCTCTCTCTCGCTCTCTCTCTCTCTCTCTCTCTCTCTCTCTCTTGCAATGTATTGTCCCCTTATTCTGGCTTGTGCATATGTATTCGGGCTTCAGCTGGGATCCAACTGCGGCACGCGGCTTCTCATTGTTCATTAACTCATCTGCACCAAAACAAAGAATCTAAAGATCAAAATAGTAGGGTGGGTTAGGGTAATTTTCGTGACAGAGTGGACAAAAGCACCAAATTTGGCATGAACACTCCTTATGGCCTACTAATCAATACACTATGAACATGGCGGACAAAGAAAGCGGACAAAATAAACAACCTCTCCTTCTACCCTTCATGGTTCTGGTAGTCAAAAGAACATCCCTTCACAGCTATTACGTTTAATCATGTAGTTCTAGCTGAATATGCATGTGACACCTGCTCCACATATTTTAGACAATAGCAGTGAATTAGGGATGTTCTTTTGACTACCAGAACCATTGTGAAGGGTAGAATGAGGGGTTGTTTATTTTGTCCGCTTTCTTTGTCCGTCATGTTCATAGTGATATTAGCCTAGGAGCTCTCGCCAATTTTTTTGATTTACCCTCATATAATGCAAAAATCCAGATTGGCCGCCACAAGAAAAAAACTCAAATTGCAGGATAAATTATGACAAATTATTAACAAAAATTGATTGTGAATTTAATTTATGGGCATCTTAACACATTACATTTCTTGTTCAAGTTCAAGTTCAGGTTTTATTTCCAATATAACACAAAAGATAATTTTTTTTTTGAACGAAATATCGTAAATTAACATATATTTTTCATATTTCTTAATGAAATTAAAAAGCCGGATTACAGGTATAATGAGGTTTAAAAATAATTTTTGTAAAGGGCGCTCTCACTCTGATCTAAAACGCTTACTTTGAATGGCGATCACTGAATTTGAGCAAGGGAAAATATGAAAAAAAAATATGTATATATTTGAGGGCAACACTTTCTACGTATTCCTGGGTGTTTTATACGCTTGAATTAGATATTTTATTGTATTCAGTTTATTTCTTAACTTAGATATGGTACTTGTAATTGTGATTTTTTTTCCTGATAATTTGCTTTCGGCCATAGAACTGAGAAATGTGAAGAGACTAGGGGTATAATGATTGTAGGATATTCCATAAAATACTTCGTCTATGTAATGAACTTAGACGTGATACATATTGTTTTCATGATAATATATGAAAGAGAATAAACTCAGAATAAAGGACCATTGGCTTCTCTGACTGAAGGTTTGCAAACTCACTCTGCAGATTCATTTGAAATAATATGAAATTCCTACTACTTGAATTTTAGATTCAAGGAACTGCTCATAAAGCAGTCTGAGGTGATCAATATCTTTGTTATTAAGGGATCTTATGTTAATATGAGATACAGTAAATGATTTTACACTCCTCTACAAACAGATTCTCTTTGAAGGTTATTAACATCATCATCATTTTCAGAAATCATATGGTAAGATATTTTCTCTACTCAAGTGTTGGCATAGAATAGTTTAATCATTATATTTTATGATGACAAAATAACGCTTCTGGAAAAGGGTATATTTTTCCTCGTTCGCTGCGCTCGCTCGTAAGTGAGATGAGACCGAATAGATAATGTAGATGTTTCATGGGCTCACAGTGTAATTTGCCGAAGGGGTTACTACTTCTACCATAAAAAACAGTGTGTGCTTCCTCGCTCGCTTCGCTCGCGCGTAATATTAAAAAAAAACACAAACAGAGTGGTTTGGGGGCAGCAACAATGGACCAGCGATGTGACAAAATAGAGTTCATATTTGACAGCGAGGTAACAATATGTATATTAAGTATCATATGCCTGTAGTTTATTTTGATAACTAAACACTTCTCTCATAATAAGAAATCTGCTAAATTAAAAAAGCAGGATGGTTCACAATTTATCAAGATGCGTAATTTCCCAAAATTGAAAATGCTCCACGTTGATATAGACCCATGTCATATATATATATATACGTATATATCAGTAGCCGTGGGTTCATCTCTGCTTGGTTGTCTTGCTCCCCCCCCCCCCCCCCCCCATCCGAAAAATGGATTGACGCCTCTGATGTACTCTTTCTTTTTATGAGGAAGTCCAGCCTAAAATAAAGTTGAATTGGATGGTGTTATGAAGTGTAACCAAACAAGCAAAACAGTAAAAATTTCATCTAAATGGGATGTAAAATATTTTTCATGAAACCCTTTATGGGCTTTATACATCTGGTGAAGGCTCCTCAAAAAAAAAAAAAAAAAAAAAGGGCGCCAGCACCGACCGGCGCCCATGCGCGTATTACAGCTTTTTCTGCTGCTGAGATCTATCGAGAGACAACACACAACCTTAAATATGATCTTTGGTGAACATGGCGCCTTTCTTGAACCAGTGAAAGCCTTTGTGACTGGACTAACGTTAGGCCTAATCACAGCGGAAGGTTTTTGCTGGTAGATAAATCTTGGTAAGTTTCAAACACCGATACGATATTGCATGTAGGCCTAGATCTAACTATTAACATGATTAATGAGTTGAGCTAACGTTGTTAGAAATATTTTTCGAAGGAACATTTATTTTAACAGTAACTGTCATGACTGTTAGACCCTAACTGCTAGAGAATTGTTAGACCTACTCTAACGTTAGATCTAGAACTAACTGTTAGACTCTCATGACTCTAGTCTAACTAAGATCTAAGTTAACTGTAGTGTAGTTTTAACTTAGATTTATTCCATTTCCATCTAGATCTAATTCAACTGTCCCATATGCTTGATTCCATGTTTGTGCATCACAAGGTTAAGAGGTCAGTGGAGATCACCCTAGACCGAAGTTTTCTGTCTCTAAATTAACAGTCGTCGTTGGCCTCTTATACGCAAACCCGCAGAATAGGGGACCGGAACGCGTGCAGTGCGCACGTACATATTCATTTGCGTGAAAACAAATGCAACCGGGTCCATGGCAGCGGCAAAGTCGGCGGCGAGGCGAGGGGGGGATGATCTGCACAAGATTCATCGATGAAACATTTGTGATTTTCAGAACATAATCACACATATGAAAGCCGAGAGGACAATGTAATATATTAGAACATAATTACTTCATTAAAACATATTTTGAAGTCATTTTGAACTTGATCATGGACTTGTCACATACCCTAACAATTCGGCTGCTGCTGCCGATCTCTGCACAGTACAATTTGCCCCGGGGGGGGGGGGGGGGGGGGCACTCAGTATATAATGCGTGGTGGGTATGTGCCACGGAGAAGACCCCCATTTTTACACTCAAATTTCCGTTCCAAAGCATAGCATTTTTATCTTACTGAGAAAAAGAACAAAGAAAGCCGTTCCAAAGCATAGCATTTTCTTCTTATCTCTGTTCGCCTCCGCGCTTTTTGCAGGGAGATCAGCAAATTTGCGACTCCTCGCATTTCAACACCGGCCATATTCAGACGATCGACCATGTACGTTTGGGCATAAATGTATGAACGATGATGTTTTTGTTGTTGTTGTTTCGTATTGGTCGATCGTCTGAATATGGTTGAAATGCGAGAGCTAGAGTCGCAAATTCGCTGATCTCCCCGCGAAAAGTGCAGAGGCGAACAGATCAGAGATATAGGTTGGCTGCTGCAAGATTTTCAACCGAGACGACCTAACATTAGGACCCTGGATTTACCTGAAAATGGAGAGTTAAAAGGGATAAATCATAAAATCAATAAGCTATATACTCTATAGTCAATAATAGTGTGTAATGATGTTTTTATATTCATGAATAAAGGGGAAAAATGATGATTTGAGGTAGTTTTCTCGTTGTGCTGTCCAGCACAATGAGATTGCATGCACAACGCTCCGGGGCGCTTCTGTCTCTAAAAAGGCGGAGTGCCGACCCTACCATTATAAAAGGCCGACCACGACTGTTAGAGACAGAAAACTTCGGTCTGAGATCACCCGTAGTCACCTAATTTTAGTCAGGAGACTTCAAGAGAGTAGGAAAAAAAAATGCTAATGTTACTAGATCTACTCTCTATGAAGTCCGATGTTTTTACCTCCTATTATAGCAAGCATCTTGGCTAGCCTAGGATAAAAATTTCAAGTTGAAAAAAAGACATAAAAACATACAGAAAGAGCTTACTCTAAGATTTTAAGCCAGCGTTCACTTCATAACTCTCACTAAAAGATGAGATATTACCTTTTAAAGCTCCTGAAATTTAATTATGACGCCAAACACTACATGAACAGGCATAGTCCAGGGACGTCTGGAGAGTAAAAAAAAAAACGCTACCGCTATTAATATTACTCTCAATGACGTCCAGTGTTTTTACCCCCTATTTGTACATACATGTAGCAAGCATCTTAAAAACAACCCCTGGAAAATCACTTTCCCATGGGCCAATGACACCACCTGCCTTGTAACTATCAGCTGTGGTCATCACAAACTCGACTAACGCTTGGGACTAAAAATCGGACGTACGACAACTGAAATTTAGATATAAATCTATCGTAGGGTAGCTGGAAAAACTCACCGCTTGTTTACGTTTCCACTGAAATGCAGATAGAAAATGGCGACTAACTTGCGCCTGCGCATCGATGCAGGACAAGATGTGAGCGATCTTGCAGACTTTTTCAAAAAATTCATTGCAATTCTCGCCGTAAAATCATCTACTCGTAGCCCAGAGGCTCCGGCTCCTGGAGAGTAAAAAAAAAAAATGCTAATGTTACTTACTCTCCACGGAGCTTAGTGTTTTTACCCAATAACGAAGATACACCAACCTGGTGGCCTGAACTACATCGGAAGAAGAACGTAGTAGCCATTTCGCCACTTCAGAAACAACCCCTGGAAAAATGTCTTTTCCATGGGCCAATGACACTACCACTACCTTGTAACTATCGGCTGTGGTCATAATGAACCCAGCTGACACCTGGGGAGCGTTTCATAAAGAGTTTTGTCGGTGAAAATCACCAACAAATGGTATAAGCTACTGAAAATCCTCACATCTGATTGGCTGAAAGCAAATTAGTCAGTGAAAATCACCGACAAAACTCTTCATGAAATGCTCCCCAGGGATTGAAAATTTGAACAAAAATTTATTGTACGAAAGCTGGTAAAAACTCATCGATGTTTATGTTTCCCTGCCGTCCATTGTAATGCAGATAGAAAATGGTGACTATCTTGCGCATGCGCATCAATGCACAACTAGATGCAAGCGATCTTGCAGATGTTTTCATGAAATTCGCGGCAAATCTCATTGTAAACATAAACCGGCAAGAATGAATTCTTGCTGGTTTTAGTGGTACCACTCGAGCGGCTGCCTTACAATGTACTACATACGTAGAATACAAAGCCGCTATGAGTGCCCGTAATTAGTCTGGAGGCTCCTGGAGAGTAAAAAAAAAAAAAGAAACGCTAATATACAAATAATGCACAGATGTGAGTGTGTTAGTGGCGATGCAGCGACTAACATGAGGCACTTGCACCAAGTCTTTTGCATAATATTGTAGATACCCGAGATACCTGCATCGCCACTAATATCATGAATTTAAATCTGTGCATTATTTGTTTTATGAAACGGGTCGGCAGTATGACTTTGTAGTGGAAAATTGGTTAAAACCGCTCCAAATTTCCTCAGATCGCACGGACAGGGAGGCAACATCTGCTTTCTCTTATGACATCACAAGCATAGCCAGTGTGATGGGCCCCTGAGTAAGCGCATCAAAATCTATGTGATAGACTTCTAGAATACCATAAAGACCGCGTATTTCATGGCACGTGTCTCAGTTTTTATGCCCTAGACATAAAGTGATGCATCCATAATGTACAGTGCTGCACAAAAAATGCACAGCTGGAAAGTTGCGTAGAATTAAAGCATTAACACGTGACATGCATACCCACTCGCTATTGGCTACATCCTTGAACCTGTTTTATAACACTATTTATTCTCCATGGAGCTTGGCATTTTTTCCTATCTCGCTAACGTGGTAGCCATTTCACCACTTCAAAAAACTCCAGGAAAGTCACTTCCCAATATGGGCATACTACCAGCCCTGTAACTATTGGCTATGGCCATTAAGAACCTGACTGAAACTTGGGACCAAAAATCCCTGAAAGAAAATTTAGATTAACATTTATTTTAGCAAAGCTGTTAAAATCCCACCGATGTTTACGTTATGCCATTCTTTGTAATGCATATAAAAAATGGCAACTATCTTGTGCATGTACATTGATGCGCATGTGGGTGCGAAATTTACGGCAAGATTGGACGCACAAAGTCAGGCAAAACAAAATATTTCAGCACCACTGCTCAAAAGTCACCAATATTCTCTAGAATTCGGCAGGGTTTGTATACATTTCTTGATCAGCAAGATACAATATAAATTGATGAGAGCATAGAGGGTTCACTTTCAAAATGATCACAATAGGACTGGTGCGAAAATTGTCATGCAGATGTGCATGGTATCGAATGAACTAATTCTGAGGATTTTTAAGCCCATACAGATGTATTCTTTAAAGGTTATGACTAATTTTTTAAGCAGCTGATTTAAGAAATTCTCAAACTTAAATGAAACATGCGTATGAGTACTTGTATTTGTACTCAAAAACCCTGAAACTAACCATAATTTGGAATGAGAAAGTGACAATTACTAAGAGGACCGCTTTACTTGCTGGCCGCATAGGTTGCCCGTGTCGTCCCATGGGATACGGTGGAGACTGGCACAGCACTGAGCTGAGCTGCTGCTGCTGCATGCTTTCCCTTCGCGTCGAGAGTTGACTGGAGGGGAGGGGGGGGGGCAGAAAAAAAGTATAGTTTTGTTTTTCCCTAGGGAAAATGTGAACTATGCATGACGTCAGCAACGAAAACTGAACTACAGTATGCGGAGGAAACGTCTGTTCTGGTTAAAGCTATTCATTTTCTTGTTGTGTACACTCCTAATGCAACAATCTTGTGATGAGGGATATAATCTTTAATATTGATATCTAATGCATACAGCAAGTCCTCCACCTGGAGATGCTAGTAATGCTTAAAATTCGATGCGTACATGCTTGTAGTATACATGTAACTGCGAAACTGTCAAACCTTGAAGTGATAAATGAGAAAAGTGGGGACAAATCAAAACATGTTATGCACCACTAGACATTTAACAATAAAATCCTACCAATGCAATCTTTCTTCAGATATAAAAAGTTTTATATCCTAATTCATAAAATTCTCTTGCAAGGATTGGCCAGGAATGTCTCACGTGACATAAACTACTTTCACCATGAAGATCGTGTGATGTCAGACCTCCATATGTTTTTCGCTATACCAATATTCTGACATCACTTTTTTCGCTTTTTGGATATACGCTATCGATATCGCGATAATGAAGCTGAGAGCCAGCTAGCAGAGCGGTTGAGCTAGGTTGTCTCTCATGCGTGTATAGCGTAATAAGTGCAAACAAAAGTGCAAGGTCTAGGTCTAGATTCTACTTTTTTTTTTTTTTTTCCTACATGTATCTAGGCTTCTCTTGTAGGATATAATCAACTATACCATGCACTCTTTTCGAAGCACCAGCTGAAATTATGGATTCTTCGGTGACTGGCATATTTTCTTCGGGGCTGCACAGTGCACCCCTCAGAAAATAGTGCTATGCCAGTCACCTCAGAGAATCCATAATTTCAACTGGAGCCTTACCGTGCATGGTATATTTGATTATTATTTTTCCCCTCCAGTGATCACTCCTTCATCTAAATATACATATATTCTCAATGCAAGCTAGGGAAATCTACATGTAGCTTTATTGTACTTTTAACTAGTTCAACAGTTTATTCTTTCAGTGCAAATCTCCATAAGTCCACAATAGTCACGTTTCCAGTCATAGTTGTATTTGTTTAGTCATAATTAACCTCTTAAGATGACAATTTATTCCTTTAAAAAAGGGAATTTATTATATGAAATCATGAGAAAATATTTATGATTTTAAAGACCAAGTTCCCTCTTTTTAGGATTTAAATTGTTTAGAATACAGTGTACTTTGTCATTTAAATGGTTAATTCAAGTAAGTTACAGTCATGACAAGAAACCTGGCAATTGTTAACTTTTTTAGAGTTGTGCTGAAAGAATAGAACCACTAACTAATCAAATGTACAGTTAGTTTTCTCTTGTGATGAGAGTTTAGTTCATGGAATGATGAGAAAAGAAAAAGTGTGGTGAGTTGTTTAGCAAAGCACAAGGGTCAGGATGTCCACTGGGTAAGTTGTCTGACCCAGCAAATCTAGTCTGTGGTCAGTATTGACCACTTACCCATTTAATGCTAAAACAAAGGTTGATTCTACCCTCTCAAATAACATATCACAGAGACACACATAACGGTACATTCCTTCCAAACATGATATTCAACAAAAAGTCAAAATAGTAACTGAAAAATGCATAGAAATATTGAGAAAATCTTTGAAATGTATGTACATGTAAAAATTGTTGATTGTTTCCACTTTTGTTTGAGAGTTTGGTAGTTCTAAGCGCGTACCAGTCAAGATAAGAGTCTCCCAAGTAGGAAAGAGCATGCATATCACATACACAGTATATCAGAAGATACTTTTGATGTTTAAAGACCTTGGAGTGATATCTGAAGCTGCATGTAGTTAAAGTTCTTTATCAGCTATGCATGTAAAATAGTCACATTTGGTAAATTGATTATCATTGTGCTTGCTCTCACAGATAAGTTCAAAAACTCAAAATAGTCAAATAGTCCAGTTTCTTTAATCAATTTTCATTGTGCTTTCCCTTACAGATTGACTAAATCACTTTCATCGGGAAAAATGGCTGCATATGATCCCAGTTCTCCTCAAGAATTACTGAAGAAGCTTGTGCAGACTTCTCTTACAAAGACTTTAGGATCGTCACACCCTGTCCGATTGGGAGAAGATGCTGAGGACATCGCCAGGTTTCGCCAAAGGCTCCAGTCCAGGCTATTCAATGCTCTCTTAGGAAGTCTTCCTGGACCCTTGCAACACAGCTGCTCTGTCAGACCCAATGCCAGGAAATGTAATCCCAAGGAGCAACTCCTCGTTATCGTTTTCAAGCTGAGGGTGCAGAGGAGGTTTGACGAAGCACAGCAGATGGAAGTGATCTTAGATCGTCTCTCAGAGCTGAAAAGTAAGTAGCCTGCACCTATATGCCTCGCGTTTTATTGGGGGGGGGGGGTTCTCACGAAAAAAAGCAAACAATTTGTATTAGGTTTCTGAAAAAAATTGACAGTTGGGTTGTATATTAAGATATTAAGATATCAAGTATATTATTAGTTTTTATAAAAACTTTAGTAAGTTTTGCACTATGTCTTGAATTTTGAAAAATATGTGGCACATATACGATGTCATGAAATAGGATGAAATAAGTTTTAATTATTGATCTTTGCTAGTCTAATTGTTAAAAAGAGTATTCTGTTCATAACCCTGGTTTTAATTTCAAGAAGAAATGATAATTTTTCTACTCCATAATACTCTGAATATGTATCTACAATTACACATATGGGCAGTATTAGCCACTTACAGTCTTGAAAAGGGTGAGATTCTAGACCAAAAAAATAAGGGTATATCATCATTTTTGCCCTGCCCGTGATATACAAAGTTTAAAAATCACCATTTTTCCATAGTTTATGCTTTGAGAGGAAGTAATAATTTTTATCAGTAATAATATAGACAAACTTATAAACCTCTTAATAAATACCTGGTATACACTACTCTGTGCACTGTACGTACAGAACTAAAACATAATAAGTACATTAATACCAACTTACATGTATATTTATGTTAACAAACAGTATTGGGTAGATTATACAATTAATGATAATTAAGTAAGGCAGAAAATGCGGGTTTTAGGTCCAGATTTGAAATTTATTATAAAAAAAAAAAATTGCTGCTTGTGGAATGTTTTGTGAGAGATTGTTCCAAAGATTCAGTCCAGAAACTGCAAAAGGCTCTTGGTGGAGTAGTGCTTGGTTAACGATGCGAGGAGGGTGATACTTTGTTAAAAGGTTTGTGGATTTTTCTCTATGAACAGAGGAAGACAGTGAGCAGATGGAATTCTTGGAGAGAGTAATAGAGTTTCTTCTGGCCTTGGCAGGAACCAGGCACACCTCTCACAAATCTGCAATTGGTCACCAGAAACCAAATCTTCCTACTGTGGGTTTGACATCCCAACAGGTATGTGGATATATGTTAGCAAGGGATACTATCAAGAAATTTCTTTCAAGCAGTGATACTATAAGTATTAAAGTAGATATAAGAAGGGAATAAATGTCCATGAATTTGGTATCTATGCAAAGCATATGCTATTCATAAGGTGTTTATTCACATGGCAAATCACAAAAGTCTTCTTGCTCCTGGATATCCTTAACTGAAATGTCGAGAAATACCCTCCTCAGTCAGCCTGGAAAACCAGTCACGGAACAAGTCCACTATGCGTGACGTCACGAAAGGGGATACGTATTTTTACATACCCGGATGTTCCATACAAAACATGTGCAGAGAGAGAGAGATTTCTTGAGTTTTTTTTTCCAAAGCCTGAAAAGTCAAATGATTCAGAACTCTATGATCAATGCTTTCCCTTCTCCTTATAGTTCATAGTGCGAATATCAATTATCTGGTTTAGAATTATGATATATGCATGCTAACATTGCGAAATTAATTGATATTTTTCACCATTATTTTTTGTTGTGTGTCGAATTTGGTGAGATTACGAGAGAGCTTGCTCTGAAAGTGGATCCGGCCAGCCGGACGTACAGAAGAAGAACGTAGGAAGGTCGTGTGTGTATAGTATAGCATGGTGTTACCGTGTGTAGCGTGTGTATAGCGCGTGTGTCGAAAACAAAAAAGTGCTGCGTATAGTAAGTGTGTGTACGTACCCGTCCCAGGCAGGAGTCGAATCACTCGTGGATGAATATCGTTCAACAACGACGTCGTCAGCTGGAGATCTATGTATCAAGTTTGATATATTTTTGGAATGTTTTGCTGTTTTTTAGGCTTACTGCATCCTTTTGAGGCAGTCACACATATGAATGATAAGTATGATCATAGTTCTAGGAATTACTGATTCACATAATTGATCCTGCAGACCAACGAAACCCATCTAACATTTACTATTCGTACGTGTAGGTTCGATGGTAATTGCACCTTGTTTTCCGAGACAGTAAACTCGCCTTAAAACTCTCCAAAAAGGAAACTGTGACCATATGAAAAAAAATTCAGCTACTGAATATGTTGTTTTGTGTTTCTTCATTCAAATAAAAACATAAAGTCTTTCAAATTATCCCATTTACAAATTTACAATGACAATCTAAGCTCGTCATAAGAAGGCACTTTTACATAGGCACAGCATTGCCACTACTTCCACCGGCGCATGCAATCCCCTTTCGTGACGTCAGCATCGAGGCCCTTGGTTTCTGTGTGCGACCCGGCGTTTCCGACTTCGAGATTTTGTTGAAGTTTAGTCGCTTAAATTCACCATTCTGAACTTTTTTTGTGGTTGAACACCACTCAATATTATTTGGGGGTTGATAGCTTTCCATTGATGTAATTATCTCAATATTTGTGATCGCTTTCTTATATCAACTTTAAGAACTTGTTAGTCAAGTGATAATGTATGTAATTAGCTTGCATTACTCTGGTTAAAGCACCCTTTTTGATGCTTTAAAGTTTATTTGTAGTTTTGGTAGACTCTCCATAACTATGGTCTGTAGCAAGACAGAAGCAAAACTAAGATGCTGTGAAGTTTTTTGCTCTTCAAATTGAATATTAAAGAAATGAAAGGTGAAAAATAGTTTTGTTCCCAGGTTAGCAATGTGAAGTCTTGCAAGCCTGCACATGTATGAAACCATTGAGAGTTCTGTTTATGCAACAAGTGCATGAAGCAATGTGATTGTGTGCGGAGCAATCGGGATGCAAAAGTCATAGTGTAGGGCAGAATGTAACCACTACATTGCAGTGTTGTAGTCAAGGCCCAAACCCTCAAGGCAAAGGCCAAGGCAAGGCATAAAATATAACTAGAAAAGGGGATCAAATAATGAGGGAGAATCGCGCATGCACTAAAACAGCATAAAAGTATAGACGTTGACATTTTAATTGATAAATTTATTCTTTAGTCAATCACGAATTGTATCTGTTACCTGTAAAAGTATTCTGTTTTTTTATGTTAGACATCTGAGTCAGTGACATAAGGAGCCAAAATTTTGAGGGGGCAGAACGTGGCATATGGGGCACAATTTCTGAATAGTTGCGAGCGAGCGAAGCGAGCAAGCCAAAAAAGGGACATTTTGAATTAACATTTTGGGTGTGGTTAATCTATTTCTTAGACCAGCCTCCACAACTTCAGAGCAACAAGGAGTTGCACAGTGTTGCACAACATAATTAGGGCTACAGATAATTAAGGATAAGAACATTTGAAATGATAAAGCAGCAAGAACCGACTTTAAACCCTTCTCCTTCCTGGAAACCATAGCAAAAGAAGGTTACAACAAAACTTAGTTGAAACTAAAAACTACAATGAACTCTACATGTATGTCATTCTGACATCTGTAAAACTTTATAAAAGTATTTGGAGAGCATGTACATTCACGGTCTTTGCAGTGCTCACTACTAAATGCCCCCCCCCCCTCCCACTTTCTGCAAGCAAATAAAAATAAGATTATTGGTGAAAAGAAATAGAATGGCAGTGTGTACCCAAGCACCCCCACAGGGCTGTAACATACTGCAGTAACATACTTTTAATTTGTAATTATTATCAAAGTCTTCTAATATTTTCCTAAAAGTTTGTGATACGTACATTTCCAAGCCTGTTATGACTACATGTACATACAATTTGTATTAGATTTAAAGGGAAAGTCGACCCTAGAAGTTTCACTGTTTCAATAAAAGGAGATAAATTTGAACAGCATTTTAAAAAAGAAATGATCAAAATCGGTCAAAGAATAAGAAAATTACAATCATTTACATTTTCTAGTAAATTACTCACGGCTCTGCAAATTGGCAACACTGATGACATCATATGGAGGGAGGTCTCCATTTACTTTGTACATGAAATTTCATATTTTCTCAATTTTCTTGGAAATTACACATTTTCTTACCCCACAGTCAAAGTATGTTATGTAAAAATCAATTCTTTTGAACATACAGTGATTATGGGGGTTAGAAAATGTGTAGCTTGCACACAAATTGAGAAAATGTGAAATTTGGTATTCCATGGGGACCTATTTGTTTCAACGGGTCAATTTGTATTTCAATTGGTATTCAATTTGATGACTTCTTCGTAGGATATGACTGCTTTACCAGGAGGTGACTGGTTTCATGGTGATGGCAGACACATACATAGATGTGATGAACATCGCCCATACATCCATTATTCAAGGTACTGTTTAGCAATTTCAAGCTATTAACCTACGACATTCTCTTTTTAGAGCATGTTAAATATGAATTTTACTATTAAGTCCATAGTATATACATGTATAATATATTCTATTGCCCATAAGTGTGAAACATTTTATTAGCAGATAAGTCTAACTTTTCCTCAATTTTTATAGTTTTATGAAGTCTGTGTGTTATATTTCAAATGATCTCTATTTGTTTCAATTTGTAGAAGTCAGCATCAACTTTCTCTGTTTTGGTATAAACGATGTGTTTGCATCAGCTTCATTTCTTGAACATTCATTTGTGTAAGTCGTGAATTTTCTCTTCTGCAAGTTTGTTTCCAAATGTGTATATATTTACACAATTGGGTCTTCTTGTGTATTTTTTTATTTTTTCATGTTTTTGTTTTTGTTTGGGTTTTTTTTTTTCGTTAAAAGGGAATTATTTGAAGGACCAGGCATTAGTCAGCTGAGTGATGACAGTGGAATGTCAGAGATGTCCTGTCAGGATAGTCTACTAGATAATAAGGTAAGATGTCATTTCTGTAGATTTCAAAATCTCAGCAGTTGTTATCCCTAAATCAATCACAGTATCATATCACGGTGTGATAGTTACATGGAGTTGTAGGTTTATGTTCTACGGCACCGTGAAGGACTTTTTGTTTGTATGATCAAACTGTGAATCAGTATATCTTCAGCCACATCTTTATAGGCTCATCTTTACTAGGAGTTTTCTTTAAAATTCAATATAATCTTTTGCAGACAAATATTGATTTTAACACATTATCTTCCAGGACTAGAAGTATAGGGATATACTCTACATGTATGAAAAGAGTGCCTTTGACAACAGGTGTAAGGGACGAAAGCAGAATATTTCTGTAGTGTATGAGTTCATGGGAGTGCAGAAAATAAGAGTTTAGTGTTGTTTTTCTTTCTTTCTTTCTCACTTTCTGCAATTTTGTTCTACATTATCCTCGTATGTATGTTATTGTTGACTTATTACTCTATGTTTTGCTATCATATCTTCAGATATTTGAAAGTGAGCCAGGCCAAGATCTCCGTGGTAACAGATTGTTTACAGTCAAGGTTAGTGCTTATGATCATATACATTGTAACATGCAAAGCCTGGGCATGAAAACATCAATGACAATCCTGTTATACATTGAAATACCTACTTGAATTCATAGTCTCAATTCCAGGCTTTTTTGTTTTTGTAGGGTCAATTGATATGAAAGCAATGTGAGAGAGAAGGTTTTCCTCTGCATTTTTAATTCCGATAGTGACCCTCATGAATTTTTTTTTTTTTTTTGAAGACATGGCTTATCATTTAGACCTGTAGAGGAGCAGCTCTCGGGCCGAAGCAGGTTTTATAGTAATAGGAAGAATAAATCATAAATGGAAATGGAAGAAGAATACCAAAGAATAGTGGACCAATCACCAAAGTACATTTTGCTCTGTACATGAAGGGTTCCATGTCACTATACTTGATATTATTACTTCTTTGAAAAGTCATTACAAGTTGAAATATACCGGTACTCTCAGTAAACATAAAAGCGATTAAGTGAGTAGACTAGTCCACATATTTGTTCATGAATTAATGCATTTACAGAATCTAAGTGCTGCTAGATTTTGCACATTGTGGTCTTCAGTTATCTTTAATTTTGATCAAACTACATGTAAATAACCATTAAAGGGGTACTCATATATGAGGCGACATGTCCCCGTGATATATCCCTGCAATATTTAAGTGTACAATTCAATGGGGTATGAGGCGACAAAAAAATGTCACTGAGGCAGGACACATTTTTCTTTTGCTGCCTGGCTGCAAAAAACTGCACTCCAATCAAATTCCTGAAAAGTTAGCGCAAAATATGATGTCATGAGTTTGTCTGTGCAAGTTTTGACAAAAGTTCTCTTTTATTTGAGAGTTGACCTGTTTTTGTGTCTTCATTGAAATAAGCGGTCCCACAATGTCATGCCATATCTTAGCACTAAAAATGTTGCGGGGATTTGCTGGGATTTGTTGCGGGGACATGTTGCCTCATATCCGAACACCCCTTAATCCCTAGAATGTGGGGTAATGTTTTTCAGGGGTTATTTCATCCATCCTAGCTGTGCACAATTTGTATATTTCCAGGTGATTGGTACAGTAACATATCTTTTTTTTTTTAATCCTTTAGCAGAGCCTCATGGGTAATACATATGAAAGGAAAGTTAGAGAAAGTCTGTTTGGGGGTCTGGTTCGCAGTCATGTGAGACACATAGATTCTAAGCTGTCTCTTCCAGAGCTACCAGACACAACAAACCCGGCCTTCCTGGGAATCAAAGTGCCTGCGTATGGTGAGGTATGGAGATGATGTTACAGTTAGAGAGTCTTGTTGATGTCACAATGCATTTGTTCAAGTTTTTTTTTTTTCTGTTTTGTTCAATTCATAACATTTCAAAGTTATTGGCCGGAATTCACAAAAGAGGTTAAAACCGTGGGGTGGTTTAAACCTGGTTTAAACCCCTCCAAGCACACTGAAAAAGATGTAAAAGGATGCATATAGGCATGCGCATGCCTAAAGAAAACTGATAATTGGACTTTCTACACGCGTGTACGCTTAATAAACCAGGAGGGGTTTTAAACCTCTTTTGCAAATTCGGGCCATTGTCTCTGTTCAAACAAATTGCTATGTACACTTGCCATTGGAATACTATCCCCCACCCCCCCCCCCCCCCAAAAAAAAAAAAAAGAAGCAAGAAGAGTTAACAACTTGTGGTAAGTTGTCATAGTGAGTGATGCTTATGTTGCATAGAAATAAATGAGTACATGTGCATATCTTTAATGTTTATTCTATCATCAATCACATACTGTTTCAAGCCCCAAGTTTACCTTTCAGTAATTCAAGGGTAAATATAAATATTGAGGGGCCCATTTCATGACACCATCGCAAGTCTAACTTTGTGGATATCCCATAGAAAGTATGTTAATTCTACATCACATGTTTCAGTGTGATGTCCAAGAAGTTAGACTTATGATTGTTTCAAGAAATGACCCATAGAAGCATGTTAATGTACCATTATGTTGTTAAATATACAATGCAATGTTTTCCCTGGTGCGGAGCAGTTGATTATCATCTGTTCAGTAAGACTCTCCAGTACAGTTGCACTTTGATTGTGCGTATTAAAGTAAATTTTGTCTGAAAATTACCAAGCATAAAGTGCATGAATTCATAATCATATCAGAAGTTGTTTCATTTCTCAGTCTGCCTTTGTAAGATGGAATGTGTGAATTCATAATCATATCTGTTGCTTAATTTCTCAGCCTGCCTTATCTGATGACGAAGGTTACCATGAATCCATGTCAGGCTCAGTAACCTCTGCCTTCTCCACTCCTGAGAAGGAGAATATCTGGGATGCAGCTCTCCGCTACAAGCCCAGCAGACACAGAACGTGGGAGAATATTGGCAAGTGAGTAAACGGTGATAAATGCCCGTGTAGTTATTTGTCATATCTCACCGAACTACTGAAAAGAGACTTGGTTTTTTTGTAATAGCGTAAAGGCTGGATCTCATTTGACGGATAACAATAATAACGAGATTTTCACTTGAAGATAAAATGGTGCACACCTGTGAGTATGCTCATGGATGTTAATAGCAGGGAATCTCTCTAGCATGTGCCTTTAGCCATTTGTGACAGAGGATCCACATTGTGTGGTTTGAAACTGTAACTACTGGTTCAGAGCCAAATTGGCAACATGATGGAAAGTTTAAAAACAATGTTTTCTATGGATGTTGGCAACTTTGTAACTTCACAGCATACTTTCTGTCAATCTATATTAATCTAGATACATGACTTTGTTTAAGAAAAATGTAGCATTGCTTTGCAAATTTGAAGTATAAAAGTTGATCAAATAAGACTGCAAAATATTCCTGTTATGAATGTGTCAATGAAAGAATCTTGTTATCATCATTGTTATCGGCTAAATGTGACCCAGGCCTCATGCAGAAGATAAAATCTGCTGTTCAGGCAAGCCAGAGTCCATAGAAAATGTGTGCTGTACCCAAGTCAGATCACTTTACATTTGGCGTTAAGTAGCATATCTATGAAAGTATCTGTTGGAGATGCCAGTCACAGGTGGTGACAATTTAATTTCAGTGACCCACATTTCTATGGGCTTACTCAACTGCCTTAAGTGAGTCTTCTTTTGGCTTGTATGAATGATATATGGTAAGCTTTATTCTTTATTGTGCATAAGAAGTCACCATAATGCCTAATAGATTACTGGCCTTCATAGGTAGGGATCATCATTTATCATCACTGTTTATTAAAGTCAGCAGCTTCTCTTCTACGAGAGGTCACTGGCTTTCACGGCATTCCCTCCTTTCACTTTTTCAAGTCTGGAGCATCCTCTTCTTTTAGGCCAATTCTCCCGCTTTCTTTCCTCACCATTTCTTTCCACATGGTCCTTGTCTTCCCCTTCCCTTATGCCATCCACTTCCAGATCCCACGCTCTTTTCACAGGCTTATCATCTTTCCTTAACACATGACTCATCCATCTCAGCCCACTTCTTTTGACCACTTCCTCCAGAGTTTCTTCCAGACATAGTCAGAAAAAAAAGAGCAAATCATTAAAATTTTTCAATTTTATCCTCATTTCACCACCAGCCACCCAAGACCAACAGAAAGACCCTACCTTACTGAAGCAGGACCAGGAGCTCTGGACTTGGTCTATCAGCTAAGGTGTAAGGAGGCCGCCATCATCCAGCCCACCTCCAAACCTACACCTGTTGTCTTGAAAGACCAGCATCGCCTGGTCCAGCATACCTGGAGTGTGCTCATTGGACTGCCTTCGGATGTGTACCTCTATGACAAAGTAATGTGAACTTTTGATTGTCTGGTAACTGTTCAAAGCTCTGGGTTGACTTATTATTGCACATTTTTAGAGGGGGAATGTCATAGAAGGCTTTGCATTGTTGAATGGATTGACAGATTGAGATGTTACATTTAGGCACCCCAGATGATGACTGCAAAACCTGCATTGCCTTGAAATTACCAGTTTATACTTGTATTTACACTTAGTGAAGAAAGTCTGATAAGTTCACTAGCTTGTTTAGCAATCAGTGAGAAAGCTTTGAATTATATCAATTATTATTCCATTGTCTGTTTTGTGTCCAAGTTTCACAGGTTTGGTCAGAATCTTGCACACTGAAAGACCCAATAAACAACCACTACTTTATTCAGGCAGCATTGCTCACCAATAATTATGCATCTTGGTTGAAGAAGCATGATTAAAACCTGATGCAAATATTCCTGATGATTTGGATTTTATGTCTTTGAATTAAAGGAGACAATGTCCTTCAGGGTCAACACCCAGATCTGCCTGACAGGGACCACCCCAGAGAGCTTCCATCAGCTTCTATCAGAGCTGGCCCGGGCTGGCACTGACTACACTCGTCTCTGGCACACCTCCCAGCAGCCCATCACTGACTCCACCTACACTGGTGGTCTGGTACTCCAGGCCTTTCTAGGGGCGGTCAGGAGGTACCTTCAGTACTACAATGCACAAGTGCTGCTGGCCCAGTCTCGGCTGGAGGAGGGCGCAGGAGATGAGGGGATGAAGGAAAAGGTGACTGTACTCGTCATCAGGGCCATGTTTAGTGGACTGCTGGCACAGTTAAGGTGAGAGGCATTGTGCTCCTTGTGAGCTACCAGATAGACATGGGATTTGTAGAATCTAAATTTTTTTTTTTTTCTTTTTTTTTTCTTTTTTCGTAATATGCATAATCCTGACTTTGTGCACTGTGTGCTAAGTGTCATGTAATATGCAGTTTGTGATTGTGATTTTGCATATTTTCATTAGATTGATTTTTCTTTTAAATTTGCATGAGAAATTACAATTTTTGGAACCCAGCCCACAATAGATGAATAATAAATTTGATCCTTAGACACTGATTTTATCCCATTCTTGATTTCATCCAACTCATGTTTTTGCATTATTTTGACATAGATATATATATATATATATACGTAGGTCATGTATTAGTTCATGCCTTACAGCAATATGCTTTGCTTCATAGTCTCTCATGGTTAGTTACTCTTTTGCTTCCTCTTTACAGATATCTTTCCAGACTATGTGGTTGTGATGATAGGAAAGGTACCAAGCCAGGGGGGCGTGGTGATCCCCTGCCCATTGGTATCCAGCTCCTGTCTATGCTCTACCAGGAAGCTCTAGACTGTACTGGTACAGAGAACTATCGCCTCATGCTGTCTCTTCTGAGGAGTGCATGTGCTCCATATCTCATGTGAGTTAGTCTCTGTGAACTATAAAATGGTACGATGGTCACTAGCAATTTAGTTCTGGAGAGCTATGAACCCATTCATGGCAGGTATTATTTCAACCCTTATTTGATCAATTTCCTTCTTCAAATTGGCTACACTGGTATGTTTCTTTTATTGCTACATTTTACTGATAAAAAGTCCTGTATTTAAAATGAATATGAATTGACTGAAAACTATATTGAGAAGTTAAACAAGTTGTCAATTTGCATGGAAAACAGTGAATTTGATCTTCCCATGGCATCGCCAATAAAAGGATTTTAGTGCCTATTTTTCTTACAAAATTTGTCAGCATCAAACAACAAATACTAAAAGCCACCAATATGGGCACACTATGGACAGAATTTTTTGTTCTTTCTGATCGTGTATAATATGTTTATTGGGGTCCTACGTTAAAAGTTATTACACGATGGTAAACAAAATTTTTGATATATGATCAAGAATAGAATTCTAAGAAGAATGACATTATAACAATATGATGATTTTCAATCGAAATCAGTGCATTTTGGCTAATTTTCACATAGAAAGTTATGAGCTGACCAGAAAATTTGAGTATGAGGTATGACGTAAAAGTGGGTACCCAGCTTCGCGCATTGCAATTGTGCTGCGCGCTAGACTGTACAATATGTATTATACCTTGCACGCATTTTGCTGGAAGTGCACGACACGGTACCCACTTTGACGTCATTTTGACGTCAAAGTGGGTACCCAGTTGAAACTGGGTCACAGCTGAGGGGTCAAAAATATCCTGAAATCTTACCACATTTGGGGGTTTCCTTGGCAACACGACTTTTTAAAAAAACTTTAGGCAGATGATTTTCTGCTGATAAAATCATGCTCTTTTAAATGAACTAACCTTGTTTCAGCATTGGGTACCCACTTCAAAAGTTATTGGGCCAAACCACACTGTCTGGACCCTCTATCACAGATGCTGACATTGTCGTGAAATTTCAAATATAACATGGATATTCCAAGAAGAGCTGCTCTGAACAAACAAAAAAATTATATCTTTATGCTACTATGCAGTGTTATAACAGTTCACTGAAGCTCGTTTTAAGATTAATTGCATTTTGTACCTGACAAGATTTCTTTCTTTTAAAAAAAAGGGGGTTTGGGGGGGGGGTTTTTTAAGATAACTCATTTTTTACATGAATTTTCCTTTGTAGTTGATTAAAGATGCCTTTCAAAAAGTCTTTTAAGATGAATTGTTGAGCAATGATAACACCAGAACTTTTTGAGCAAATGAAGTACAGTGAGTCTTCCATTTCTCAGTAGTTTTGTACATTAGATTTTCTGTTTTATATGATATATTCTTGTTTTTGCCTTTTATATTTAAGATTACTCTTTTTTTTTTTCTTTGTGCTGCAGGTTTATTCAAGACTGGGTGTTTCATGGAATATGCCGTGATGCATATGGAGAATTCATGATTCAAGCCAACCATACATACCTGTTCTATAGAGGTAAATATCATTTTTACGTAGTTTGCGAATTCATGAAATAGTTTGATGGATGGAGTAATGATAGCTGTGAACATGTAAAATATGGGGTGGGAATTAACCCATTCGTGACAGGAATTATTTAAAGCCTATTTTGATCAGCTTTTATTCTATAAATTGGCAACACCAACATTTTTATTTTATTGCTACATTTTTCTTATGAAACATGTATCTGAAATGAATATGAATTGATGAAAATTATGATGAGAAGTCAAAAAGTTGCCAATTTGCAGGGGAAAACGGTGATTTTAAACTTTCTATCACATTGCCAATTTAAGGAATTTAATGCTTATTTTCCTTTAAAAAATTTTCGGCATCAAACAACGAATATTGAGGCAACCAAAATGGGCACAGTTTGTGTAGATTTTTTTGCTCTTTCTGCTCATGTATTTGGTATGATTTTTAGGGCTTTGCATCAAAAGATATTAGGCCAAACCACAAAATGTGGACCTCTGTCACGAATGGGTTAAAGTGTAGCAGTCACCTGAAAGAAAATACTATGTGTACTGGTAATATATGTGAAATAACCATAAAAAAAACCTTACCCAAAATTCCAGGGGTTAACAATTAAGGAATTTGAGGAAATAAAAGATAACATGAGACCACATACTTAAGACATTCACAGAATCGGATGGCTGTTTTATTCTGTAAATGCCCTAATTCAGGCCTGTGCAAGGGCATGCATCAAGTACCTCACCAGTCACTTTTATTTCAGTTGAGATTGTATTGAATTGCATTATCTCTTTCAGGAAGTAATATTTGAAGATTATATTTTCGGTATAGTATAGTGACATTGAAGTCCTTACATATGGAGCAAAACGTCTTTTGGTGATTGGTACGCTTTAACAATAGCGACTTTTGGAGCAAGATTAAAAGTCAAGAAATTGGCTATATCAAAAGTATCTTAGAGAGTAAGAGTAACAGTAGAATACCTTACCAGTAGAGATAGTTTGAGCATAGAATATTGCTGCTGATTATCCATCGCAGACTCTTCACTATTATGTCCATTGTTAGCAGAAGCAATATTGAAATGTTCTCTCACTGATATGTTCTACATATAATAATATATTATATTATTTATATGTTCTTTCTAATATCATTTCATTGAATGGCAGACAAGCACTACTGGACCCATGGATATGCCTTACTTACTGGAGAGAGTGGGAGTGCCGTACCACTGTTCCTTCAAGAGCTATCCAGTGACATGTATGTCTGTGGGAAGACCATCAACCTTCTCAAGTTATGTGCACCCGAGGTGAGCATCTCTCACAAGTCTAAATTTGTTAATGATCATGATGCCAAATACCTTATATGCAGGCATTACAAACAGGGAGATGTTATTTTTCATGACAAAATTTAAATGGACAATTTAATTTGCCTTGTCAGAATTTGATCAATTTTACCTGTAGCGGCATTTGCACAATATTGTATTGGAATTTATTGCATTATTACACACATATAGAGTTAATTATTAATTTTCACTTTCTGTCAAGGTCTACTTGTCAAGTTAGATTATGTAAAGTTCCTTTTCATTACATCTAGCATTTCTGTATTGCATTGCACTTTCTTTCTTTTCCAATGGCAATTATCTTTCTTTTTCCCTTCCCTTATTTTTCTTTCTCCCCTCACATTTTTCTCCTTGTTCGCGCTTGATTTGAGGCTGTGTGTATCTGTTGCACAAAGCCATCAGGCTGAGTACGATGGGTTCATACAACTTTCATGAGAGCAGATAGATCGTGTAATGAGCAAATGAAGATATGCATCATTTTTTTATGCAACAAAAATCCTAGATCCTTGTTATTGGATGGAGATAAGGAGTGAAAGACTGATTCATATCATTATCAAGGACAAGTAAATCACAAGTTTAGTCTTACTCTAGCCAGCCCTTACACAAAGCGAACCGCAGTAACCTCTGCACTCGCCCAACACGCAGTGCTTTCTATCACATACTACATGTATCTTATGATAGGACTGTATACTAGGGGCCTGTTGCATAAAACTTACTATAATAGTAACTTTGCTGTTATAGTAACTCTTCATGAAATACTGGATTTTGATTGGCTATTGAGCAACATGCCATGTTCAACAGCCAATCGAAATCCAGTATTCCTTGAAGAGTTACTATAATAGCAAAGTTACTATATGCAACAGCCCTTGCATGCTTTATAAATGAAAAATGAGGGAAAATCACATGTGACTATGCTCACCCATTCATTTGATTAGGATCTATGAGTGAGTTGTTTAAGAAACCTATCTCCTTTTCATTCTCAACAGCACTTCATCTGCAACCCGACAGTGGATACACCCTGTGTAGGCCTGACCTTCTCCTTAGAGGAACTAGACCAGGTGACAAGTAGGACCAAGACCTATGTCAAGCACATGGAGGTCCTGGCTGGTCAGCTTACTGTATCCAGGAGAGAAAAGGTGACAATATGAATATCTAGGCCACTTTACATTCATGATTTGCAGATGTTTGATAATGGTCAGTTAAAAAATGTATGTTGTCCATGGCTCTGTATATTGATGGGTAAAATATATTGGTTTTCAGTATTTAAAGATTTTTTATTTTTTTTGTATTCTAAAGATAGGGTATGTTGATTCAGGATAACTGGTTATCAAAAACATTCTTATAAAAGCATTATTCTGTGTTACATGACATCTGGACTTCTCAGTGAGATGATATCCTTTATTGTTTAAAAAGATCTGCTCTGCTGCTCAAAATTTTATCCAATAATGTGGTTGGTAGGAATGCTTCACAAAAGCTGATAGAAATATAGACAAGTTTTATTGAAAGTATTTTCTGTTTTTGCCATGATTAGGAGAGGAGAGAAGAAGAAGCCAGGATTGAGCTGTTGGCTGTTGCCAGACGTACAGCAGCTGAAGAACAACAGAAATACAATGGTAAGCAGAATATTTATCATTAGCGCTGGGGGGGGGGGGTTATTTCTAATTTAATACCAGTGATTTACAAATATTGCTGAAATGACAGGATTTTAATATCCAGGGGTTTTTCCACACTTTTTGGTAACTTGTCCCCCCCCCCCCAGGTTTAGCTTATTACGCCACTGATAGTTATGCATTCATATTTGAAATCAGTGGAGGAACATGTTTCATTGGTCATATGATAATGGTTTGCTTTCTTGTTGTACAGTATGATATTGATATATGTTATCAAATGGCAGGATTTCCATCACTAGGTGCGAGAACAGATATGTTAAGGGTTTCCTTCATATAACAACATTTTACAGACTACTTTATACTCCAGCGGCAACAGCTTGGAGGGAATTTTTTGTAAATATTTCCTCAACCAGCACCATCTTGGTAAAATAAAATGAAACTGATGATGACCAAGGCATTGCAGAGGCATCAAACCCTTTTTTATTTTGGACAAGAAAAAAAAAAGGTCCAAAGCTTTTTCAGGTGTCTCTTATTTACCCGAATTTAGCGATGAGCTATGATACCAAATAAAAGACTGCTGTAATTTTGTTGTTCTTGTTGTTCTTGTTGGTTTTTTTTTTTTGGGGGGGGGACATACCATATTGTATGGGGGGAGGGGGAGCGTATCCCCATGCCCCCCGAATGAGAACTGAGGACAAAAATTGCAATGGAAAAGTCTTTAGTACAGTGAAACCTTATGCTGCAAAGTGGTTTTTTTTTTACTTGTTCATTTATTGTTTGCTATCATCACAGAACTCATGAAGGAGAGACGAGAGGCTATTGGTGCCAAGAAGAGAAAAGAACTCACTCAGCTGAAAGAACAAATGCAGAGAGATTTGTTGGTAAGCAAAGCACTGTAAAACCTTATGTGTAAAGAGAGCTGTAGTATTGAACTCATCATATGATATTTGACATTCTAGGATGCCCCAAGTATAGCATTTTCCTGTGATGCATGTCCCATGATACAATTTTTTTAGAGATAGGTAAATTCCTTTCCTGCGAGAGAAGCAAATTTATGGACAGATTCATGGAAAGATACATACTCTATGTTTGTTGTCAAAAGTCCTCAGGTTCATATTTTGATTTTTAAATTAGTATGACTTACAAGTTCCTGTGATGTCAATAATCATTACTGAATCATTGAGAATTCTACACTCTAGCTGAAAATTTTATTTTATTTTTTCTTTGTTTTTAATTGTTGCAGAGGCGTGGACAGTTGGTTGAAGATGAGAAAGAAGAGGATAGAGAAAGGATGGAAGAGGTGGCCAGGAGACAACTAGCTGTTGAAGAGGCCGAAAGTGAACTGGAAAAACAAGCAAGGTAAGGATATCTAATTGATTACTAATGTCTACTTGTTTACTTCACTTTATTTTTGTGCAGTGGCACATGAAGCAACAGTCCCAAGAAGGACTTAGAGCATAAAAATTTTGTAGGTTTGGATTGTTACTTTCTACTGTGCGCACTTTAAAGTACTAATGGGCAATTCCGCATTGGAAAAACAGTCGCCTTACTTCACATTTTTAGTAAAAACAATCACTTTGATAGCCCTGAATAGCAAAATCTTTGAAGCTGAAACAATAAAGAATTCCACAATCTTAGTCTGTGTTGGTATAATGCATGTTTGATTTTAAAAGACATGTTTGAAGTTTAAAATTGGTGCTTTTTTCTCGCAATTCTGTTACCGAGGTGTTATACCACAGTATCATGAATGTAAAAATAAAATTATTGGAATGAAAGAGTTCACATGAAAGAAGGGGCATATTTACAGAGTATTAAAATGGTGAGAAGGGAGGCAGAGTACAAAAGAGGCACAGAAAGTCTAAAAATGTTGGTATCGAAATTACACCCTTACCGTGGAATTGCCCTATTTCAAAATGTGTTTTTCTTTTGTGATTGTAGCTTTATGGGTTTTGCTGTGGTACAAACAAGTTGGTTTTTTCAGTACTCTAAGTACAGTAAAAAATAAATAAATAAATAACTGAAAAATTTCTCTACCAAGGCAAATTCCATAAAGCTACAGTCACATAAGAAAAACACATTTTATTTGTTTAATTGTTTGTTTGTTTGACTTTGTTTTTCATTTGTGGAGAGTCACATTTAATTATCAATAGTGTAGACTGTCTGTCTTGATCTTTTTACCTAACCTGTTACCTACTGGAACCTGGTGTCCCATGTATTAAGTCTATGGAAATGAGAGAATTCAGTGATCAATAGGTTAAGTATTGATGCATACTGTGGCTGACATTGAAGATTTTCTTTCTTACTTTTGGGTGTTTGCAGGGAAGAGGTGATACAGTTCTATGCTGAATTGGCCAAGGAGGCCACAATGAGGGAGCAGAGAGCCCTCTGGAGAATACGTAGGAGACAGCTGGATCAGAACAGAATTGAGTTCTTACAGAGAGAAAGAGAAGCTTTGAAGCAGGAGTTACAAGAACCAGTGGCTCCTTCATCGGTGGCATTGGCTAGACCAGATGTCAGTCAGACCAAGGAGGCCAAAGAGATATCTGTGGGTGTTCAAGATGTTACAGATGATGCAAAGACAGTAGCAGCGAGTGCAGGTGATAGTGAGGACAATTCCGCAGCATTATCTCCTGCTGAAACAAGAACAGTGGATGAGCACGGAGCAGGAAGTGAAATGAAATCGGAGAATGCAGCTGAAATAAATTTTCCTAGTGAAGTAACTGAGGGTGCTACTGAAATCCAAGAGGTTACAATGGACTTTGTGGATGAGCCAGAGAGACAAGGTGATGATATGGTGGAAGATCACACTGATGAATTGGATGTGGGTGAAGAAGAGAATAAGGACATCGAACCAGTTCTTGCCCTAATAAGAGGAGGTCAGGATGGAGGGAGAGATGATGGATCTACCAAGGTGGCATTGAAGGAGAAAAAGGTCAAAAAGGCAATGAAAGGAATCTCAATCAGAGAATTTCTACCCAAAGACCAAATTGATGGGGATGTTGTTTTACTGGATTCCGATGAGGAGCAAGCCAAAGATACCACAATGGATGATGTACTGTTGGAGATTGGATCCTCACTAGCAACTCAAGATGCTGCTGTCCAGGCTAAAACAATATCTCCACATGGTCTGGAAGGAGCTGGTAGTATTCTAGATGATATCATGGGAGAAGGCAAGAGCCAGGATAGTTGTGGTGATGATGGAAGAATTGTTGGATTACCTCACAGAGCACACAAACATGGTCATCCTTCTGCAACCTCATTAGATGAGGACAGCTCTGACCGAGGACTGCAAAAGAGACATGGTCATGGGCATGCCTCAGACTCCAGTATAAAAGTTGGAGAAAATAGTTTAGCTGGTGCTTCTGGTGAAGATATGTCAGTGCCTGGGTTACCCCAGAGGTCTCATCAGCATGGTCATGCTACAGACTCTACAATCCAAAATCTAGGGGAAATCCAGGAAAGCCAATCAGAAGAGGCTATCAGGCTTGTTGGGGTGCCACACCGATCTCATCTGCATGGGCATGTTTCAGAATCTGCAATAGGTCATGAAGGTGACTCTGATCTGACATATGGTGCAACTGAAAAACTTCCAAAGAGGCCTCACATACATGGTCATCCATCACACTCTTCCATACAGGGTGCTGCATATGCAGAAGGGGATGAACCAGAAAGGGCTCCTGTGAAGAGCATCCATGGACATGTCTCAGACTCTGCTCTGGGACAACTCAGTGCTATTGAAAAGCTTAATGTAGATAGCAAAAAGATCATTGGACTTCCTCAGAGACCACATGTCCATGGCCATGCATCAGATTCAGCCATGCAGAGTATAATATCTGGTGCAGAATCGGAGACAGTGCTATCTGCTAGAAGTAGCCAAACAACTGTTGAGGGTGAACCTACTGATTCAGGGTATGACACACAGCAACCCCAAGTGATAGCATCTAGGTCATCATCCTCAACTAGCACTGGACTACCAGGGGTACCTCACAGACGTCCCCTGGCCCCTCAAAGTAAAGAACCACTGGCCGATGCAACAACCGGAGCTCTTCCAGACATCCCCCACCGCTCCCATGTCCATGGACATGCATCTGACTCATCACTGGGGGGTGTCATGTACCCCTCTGCAGTTGGTCCTAGCATTGCAGGAGAAGGGCATCTAAGTGTCCAGAGGGATGGGAGGGTGGTATTCAGCATCTCTAAGCATGGCCATCCATCCGACTCCTCAGCTCAAAAGCTGATGTATCCTGTGAAAGAGACTCTCTCAGAAGGTGAAGAAGGTGAGAACTCATTCTGAAAATTTGTTGTATTAAGAAATAGTAATGTTGCCCTTTACATCCTTTTTTTCCTGCTTATCATCATCATTTTTCCTTGTAGGATTTGTTGTAACTTTTGATGATTAAATATTTCATGTGATGGCATTATCTGTGAATCGCTACTGTAATAAATTCTCGATAGGCATACTGGCACTAATTCATTAACATCTTTAATAAGGAATGTAGTTTCAGACCTCAATCATGTGTTTGGTTATACTGTTGATTTATAAATGTGTGAAATATTGTTTGACATTCATTCCTGTATACTAATTCTTTATTTGTAGAGCCAGTTGAAGCTGTTGAGCTGCCCGTCACTGTATGGGCGGATGAAGGCAGAGCAGTCACAGATTTCAATTTTAACATGTTTGGTAAGAATTTACAGATGCAAAAGTATGAACAATGCAGAATTGAAAGGGGATTAATTTAATTTTTATTCATCTTGCACAAGTCACACAGTTGAACTGAATTTAATTGAATTCATTTACTCACGCTAAAATTTACATCATCCATAAAGACTACTTTTCAGCAAGTCCTCTCTGGAAACAAATATTAAAGATCTATATCATAGTTAAGACTACATGCATTATTCATGCATTATGTGTATTGGCTGTAATAATGTAATTTCAACATCTACCAACAAACTTCTGATGTTTGATCAGTACTTTTTTATATCTTATTTCATCCTGTCTTTTCATCTTCATCACAGATATCTGAAGTTGTTGAATGTCTGGTTTCTGTGATAGTGTCTAGCTCAGAAGGAAAACTGTACTTAAGATTCATTTGAAACAGTTAATACAATGCTCATGGTCATTAGTTGCCTCTCTCTTTTTCTATGACAAATTCGCTCTCAGCCAATCAGATGCAAGGATTTCAGTAGCTTATAACAGTTGTTGCAACTTGTTATTGATAACAAGTTTTATGAAACAGGGCCATGGTGGCTTCTGTGTATTAAGCCTATGGGAATTTGAGAATACAGTAGTCAAGGGGTTAATTATCACCCTTTCTAACCCACTACCAGAGGGCTTGCCTGACACTGACTTGCTTGGCAGAACTGGCTTTGAGCCTCTGAAATCCGAGATTGGCGACTATGGTGTACTTGCATCTCAGAGTGAAGATATTGAAGCTACTGACCTTCTTCCACTGCCCATTATCATCAAGAGATCCATCACTGCCCCTCTTAGAGCTCAGTAAGTATTCCTAGCTGCTTGATTTACAGATATTCTGACGAGAGAAAAATCGCCCCACCCCCCCCCCCCCCCCCCCCCCCCCCCCCTTTTCCTGTGCTCAGTTGAAGATCTGTTTTCCTCTAACCATTGTCACGGTTAGATTCATCACTCCCCTTTTGGAGCTCAGTATTGCTAGTTATCCTGATTCTTTTAATCAGTATTTTTTGTCTTTCTTTCAGTTTGTCGGTATTTGCTTTGTGGGCCATCCTTTGCTATGTTTGCCCATCTGATTTTTTGCCTTAATTCCAAATTTTTGGATAGAAATTCTAATCAGTGCATACAAAATGTAAAAATCATTAATTTTTACATTTACTTTTACTGAATGAATACATCTTCAGGTATATATAATGTAGTCAACATAATCAGGTCTGGGAAACACTTCCTTCCAATGTTATTTCTCTCATTTCCTTGATAAATTTTGTTTTTTTTTAATTTTGTCAGAGTCTGGCTAGTCAACCAGAGCATTTTAGATTACTTCTTTGTCGACCTTCGCATCGACAAGCACTTCACTGCACTTAGAAGGTTTCTCTTTCTTCAAGATGGGGAATTTGGACAAGCTCTCTGTGATCAGATCTTTGATAAAGTAAGTTTACCAAAATTCTGCATATACAATTAGAAGGCTTGGACAATGGATGTGATTTTTGTAGAAATCAGTGTCATAATGTGAATGTGTTTTGTAAATTTTTATTAGTGCATATGAAAAGTTTTCTCATTTCCATGTTATTTTCTTAATGTTGTCAGACCAGCTAGTCAACCAGTTTTGAACGCTTCCAATATTTCTTTATAGTGTTTTGTAGTATCCAGAATGGTTGAACTTCAAAAAAATATGTGTCGGTTTTATTCCATTTTATTTTATTTTGACAAAACCCGTAATCATGTGCTTTATTTAGACATCAAACTTGCATGTCATTCAGTCTATTCCAATGTACATGTAGAACTTCCATGAATTTGGGTTTAGTTTCAGAGTTGGAGTTACTATCAAGCTAGCTGTAAAAAGAATAAACTATGATTTAAGTTATGAAAATGTAGTTGCAGTGAATAAAAGAAGTCTTTTGTTTCTAAAAATGTTTGATGGATAATCAAAGGGCAATTTCAAGAAGTAATGGGTCCCATGTAAAGGAGAGTCACCACCTTTGCACGTTAAAGATCCCACTGCACTATTCGTATAAGAGTAGGGGGAAACCCCGATGTATGTGGTCCACCTGCACACCCCCAATCAGTGATATCGGGAGGAGAGACCTGAGGGTTACAGTGATTCAGTTCGCTTTTCCCCTCCTAGGCACAGGTGACGCCAAACCATTAATAATAATATTAATAATAATAATAATAATAATAATAATAATAATAATAACAACATATTTTGTGTCTTCTTTTACCCAATTTAGCTGGCCCAATGCATCCATCTAGAGGAGCTACTGTCGCCCCTCACTCTCAACCAGATACTCTCCAGAGCTATCCAACTCTCGGCCAGCTCAAACTCGGAGCAAGCTGATAACCTCAGCTTTGCTCTCAAATGGCACCCATCAGTTTTCAAGCCCAATGGTAAACCATGAAGATGCTCCTAACATTCTACCTCATTGTGTTGTCATGCCTACACTTCATATAAACCATATGTTGAGAGCATTTAATAATTACGGCTTTCTGTACAGCACTCAGGTCTGTCACGTTGTAATGCATCAACATCATTACCCCGGTGACCCAGTCTTAGCTTAATGTCCAAATATGTAGCACTCTAGCAGATCAGGTCCCTGTGTACACCTGGGTGGAGCGTGGCAGACGTGAAATAATGTCTTGTCAAAAGATGTCAGTGCCGGGCAGGGATTTGAACCCTCAACCAGGAAACTCTGATTGAGAGTCAAGTGAATAAACCACTTTACCGCAGTATTTCCACCATCTGGGCCAGTATTCTGAAAATTGTTTTATCTTTTATCATATTTTAATTGCCATAGCAATCAGAAATGGCGTACACCATTGGCTCACATCGCGCACTTGTGTCTTGCTTGCTGATCATTTGCGCAGTTCAAACCAATCATAAGTACGCCTTTAAAATTTGTTATGACAGTTAACACAGTGAAGATAAGATAAAAGATAAATAAACAATTTCCAGAATACCGCCCCTGTAGTTTAAGTGTTTCGATACAAGTGTATTCAGTGTTACATTGAAGAGCTATCACTAGAACCTTTTATAGTTCTGCTGATGTTATAAATTGGTTAAGAAAAACTGGATGAAATAGATTTTAGTTGTTACCTGAATAATCAATTTCATTTTTGCACTGCTTTTGATTTCCTTTTTTTGGATAATTTAGATGGGTTGGAATCTTAGAATAAACCTTATAAAATGAGGTCATATGAAACAAACAAAGACTTTTTTATGCTTTTAAAGTTTAAAGGGGTGGTAATTTGAAATCTAAGATTTCCGTTCTGTCTTAATGTTATATGATTAAATGGTATTTTCTATAAGTAGACATTAACATGAAATTTGTTCATGTTTTTCTCTCAGCCATTGATACTTTGGACTGCCTTGAGTTGAGATATCATGTAAGTTTTGGAATGCCTTTCATAGTATTCTCCTTTGCTTTCACACATGCCTAGTTTATAAGATCTTTCATTATGTTTCAGCTTTATTTCTTTCTTTCTTTATTTGTTTATTCATTCATTTATTTATTTATTTATTTATTTATTCCTTTTTCTTTTTCTTTCTTTCTGTCTTTATTTTTTTCTTTCTTTCTTCTGTACTTTCTCTTTTTCTTTCTTTCTTTCTTTCTGTTATAACTCATTCTGAAATTTGATTATGTGGCTACCCTTTTTAAAGTTCCCATGAAACTGACAGCAATTGCTTGAATAAAGTCTTTCTGTATATGTCTTTACTTACCTGTGTGCAGTTATTCATTCTCATTCAGTTTGGAGAGCAAATACTGCATTGTAGAAATTATGCTGGAGTTTATGCTAAAGAAATAGATAACATTTATAATAGTATTGTAATATGTGTATGGTAATAGTGCACCATAAATTGTAACCTGGTTTATTTGTTTTATGACAAATACAGGTTGAGTGGCCCAACAACATCGTGATCACAGACACCTGCCTGTCCAAGTACAACAAGGTTTTCTCATTCCTGCTCCAGCTCAAACGGACTGGATGGGTCCTCAGAGACATCCATCACCAACTAAAGATCAGCGGTAAGCTTCTCCATCACTTTGAGTTCTAACATTGTATGCACTTTCAGAGTTAGAGCATGATTTATATATGATAATAATAATTCTTATCTTGTATAGCACATATCACATTATCATCTAATGCCTCTATGCACTTTCAGAGGCTTTAGATATTATTACCCTGGTTTTATTGAATTGAATTGAATTGAAGGGTTTTATTGTATTTTTGTATCTTATTTGGAAACTTCGTTCACATTGTACATATAGTTTGTTTTACAATATGGGAATAATGATTATTACAAATGTATTGAAAATTCCATAATTGCAATTTTACAATTGAATTGACATGGAATACCATTGAAAATAATATTTACAGATTTACCGGAATAAAATAGACTTAATATTTAAACAAAAAATGAAGCATTTTTAGACTGCAACTCTATACAGATTCAATGAATATGGAAAAGAAATAGGGGAGAATGAGGGTAGAATGAGAGGAAGAGAGAGCAAGAACCAACAAAACGCTAGAATGAGATGAAGGAGATAGAAGGAAACAGGGATACAAGAGAATTTGAGAAAGATAAGGAGGAAAAAAACATCTGTATGTAAAATGCCTTCTACCTGAGTATGCAGCTGTCACGTCGCATTGTGAGATGATTTTAGTTTTCTTCCTTTTTCTGTATAATTTTTACTGTAGGGTTGATAGAATGAATAGTTCTATATGGAACCTACATGTTTTGTATTTTAAAAAATAAATACAGAAACATCTTTTGGTTTTAACTCTTGAACTCTAAAATTCATGGCAAGTTATAAAGTTTATATGATAAAGATTGTTCCTCCTCTACAACTAAATTTCTAGTTTTACCCTGCTGAAGCAATTAATATTGATACCTCTATGTAAAAAAAAACCACAACAGAGAAACAAAAAAATGTGAAGTTACAGAACAAAAAAAAATATCTGATTATGTCCAATTTCCTTTTATTCAGCAATGCTTCACAAAGCCAGTGGATCACCTCAGTATCACCAACTTCAACTCTTCAGGTAATGTAACTAATAAAGAGATTACAAATCAATTGAAGCGTTACTTATGGGCAATCTGAACTTGGTAAAATGTGCATGTGAGATAATGGCAATTGGATGACACAGGTTCAGAGTATGCTTGTTTATCTGCATGATTTTTTATTTTTGCAATTTTAATACTTTTCAAATTGTAAAGAATCTTGTGAACCCTGTGTCATTTGTGTCTTTTTTTCGTGTGAGCTTTAATTCTCACATGATATACATCTAGTGTTCAGCAGATAAGTTGGATTCATAAGAAGCCTTGTAAATAATAGGAATTTTTCATAAAGATGTGAGGAGTTGAAACAATGTGGAGCTAATACATTATTCAAGGCAGAGAGACAGAGGGAGGGAGGGAGGGAGGGAGAGAGATAAAGAGAAAGAGAAGGGGGAGGGAAACAGACGGAGAGAGAGAGGCAGAGAGATATTTTATGATTATATGTCTTATGTTTGTTTTTAAAGGCATGAGATGCAGCACTTTGTGAATGTAATGCAAGGCTATGTGGTCAACCAAGTCATTCATGTCAGCTGGGAAGAGTTCCAGAAAGATCTGAAGGATAATGTAAGTTAGAAGATGTTGTAATATTTCACTTTCTGTAGAGTAAATGACTACCATGCTTTGATAGAATTAGGGTGAAATGTTTTCCTCTTTAGAACCTGAATGTCATTTTGTTTTACTGATACTGTAGAATGTCACTACTGAGATCAACTGTTTTGGGCATAACACTGTTTACGCATAAGGGAAGAAATGATTACATAATGTAGTTTTTCCTTATGTCAAGATTCATTTATTTGAATCTGTTTCTGAGAGACTGAGTTGTCATAATAAGACATACAGCGCATGTGATATATTTGTTTTTCATGAAAACAGTTTAGCTGTTCCTTCTTTACTTCAAAATCATATCAGATCGTAAGATTTGCATTATTGACACTACGGAGGTTCGTAGCAAATGGTCATGTCAAAATAATTTATTTGTTTGCTTCCTCCTCAGGTGCATAACCTTGATGATATAAGAGAGAAACATGGACTCTACCTCAACAAAGCCATACTCAGGTTGGTCTTGACTGTACATTGAAATTAATAGTTTATTAAAGCTGTCAGCTACTGAAATCTCTCGTTCTCATCTGGCTTGAATACCAGAGTTTAACCTATGGCAGTAGCGTCTCCTTTCAGTGACACCTTTGCACTATTTGCTGATCCAGAATGCTGGGAATTACACATTATACATGTACATGGGAAGAAAGAGCAAAGGTCAATGAAAATTAAAAGTCACTTTCCATTGCAGTATGTTGTGCTGTGCTTGAATAAGAGTGATTTCATTTTGATTAATCATTAATGTTTCTAAATTGGCAATGCAGTGTTCAAAATAAATTCACTATTTTCATGTACAAATTGTCAATATTTCTACAGAAAAAAAACCCAGAAATTTGGCTATTTTTGTCTTGCCCACCAAAGGTGAAGGCGAGACTAAGGGATCCAAATGGCGTCCGTCTGTCGGTTGTCCGTCCGTGGTCCGTCTGTTAAAGTTTACCTGCAAGACTCTCTTATGACACATAACTTGGCAGTTGTTGCTGCAATGGCAACCAAACTTGGGTGATAGATGCACTTGGGGTACATTCATGTTATGATGCCTTTGGAGGTCACATGGTAAGGTCAAAGGTCATTTCAGATCAATGTTAAAGTTTACCTGCAAGACTCTCTTATGACAGATAACTTTGCAACCATCCCTCACTTTTCAACCAAACTTGGGTTGTAGATGTACTAAGGGGAGCTGCATGTTATGGTGCCATCGGAGGTCACATGATAAGGTCAAAAGTCATTTGAGGTCATAATGTTAGAGTTTTCGTGCAAGACTCTCTTATGACACATAACTTTGTACATGTTGCTGCAATGGCAAACAAACTTGGGTGATGGATGCACTTGGGGTATATTCATGTTATTGTGCCTTCAGAGGTAACATGGTGAAGTCAAATGTCATTTCAGGTCAATCGTTAAAGTGATTACACAATGGTAATTTTTTTTTTGATATATGATCGAGAATAGAATTCTAAGAAGAATAACATTAAAAATTTGATGATTTTCAATCGAAATCAATGCATTTGGGATAATTTTCTCTTAAAAAGTCAAGAGTTGACAAAAAAAATTGAGTATGAGGTATGACGTAAAAGTGGGTACCCAGCTTCGCGCATCGCAGTTGTGCTGCGTTCTAGACTCTAGACTACAATTTGTATTATACCTTGCGCGCAATTTGCTAGAATTGCACGACAAGGTACCCACTTTGACATCATTTTGACGTCAAAGTGGGTACCCAGTTGAAACTGGGTCACAGCTGAGGGGTCAAAAAAACCCTGAAATCTTACCACATTTGGGGGTTTCCTTGGCAACACGACTTTTAAACAAATTTTAGGCAGATGATTTTCTGCCAATAAAATCATGCTCTTTTAAATCAACTGACATTTTTTCAGCATTGGGTATCCCCTTTAAAGTTTACCTGCAAGACTCTCTTATGACAGATAACTTTGCAACCGTCACTCACTTTTCAACTAAACTTGGGTTGTAGATGAACTTGGGGGACCTGCATGTAATGGAGGATATCATTTAGTTGCCCAAACATCAAATAAGCTAGACAATTCACATTTTAATGAAAGTGGAATGCTGTAACATAAAACCTTACCAATATGTCATGATTGATGGCAAATTACTGTTTGGGGGTTTTATTTTCTCTTTACATCATATGTTGATAGTGCTGCAAACCCTGTTTGTGGAATGAATGAATTGATTCTTTTAAAACTCTCACTCTATCTAGATGTCTTCTCAACAAGAAAGCAGCACCAGTGATGAAGATCATCTGTGACATCCTAAGCCTGGTATTGAAGGTCCGTACCCAGCTCACCTCGGCACCTTGGGCATGGGATGCTTCCTCGGGTCAGGTCATTCACCCCTGCTTCAGGAACATCAAGAAGTCTTACATGGCATTCAAGGAATACTCTGGATTCCTTTACAAAGGTAATAAATGAGTGGTAGATTTTTCATGTGTTAGGAAACTTTCAGGGGAGGTGCAGGGAGGGGGTGGATGGTGTTTCATAGACAAAAGTTTTACTTTTTCAAAGGGAGAATTGTTGAAATCTTTGATTTAAGAATTTTCATTAAGGCTATAGGTTTCAAAGACAAAAAGTTTATATTTTCCATGGAGCAAATGCTGAAATCTTCCTTGATTTGAGAATTTTCATTGAGGCTATATAAAAATGATATTAGAATCTGCAGCAGTGGATCAGTATTACAGTGATATGTTCTACATGTAGAGTGCGACACTAGATGTATATCTAAATGTGCTATTTATCCAAGACATTTGTTCATTCATTTCAATTCCTCCTTTTTTAGAGTGAGAGAGAGAAGGCAGTGATAGATCATTTTTCAAAACTTACTGAGAAAGCATTGTAAATTTTAAGTGGATATTGAGAAGTAATCAGAAAACTAAACAAGAGAAATATTTTCTTAATAGAGTGCTCCAGAAGCACTGTTTTTTCTTCTCTTTTTGATTTAAGATAACTAGTGACTAATGATATTATTGTTCTGGTTTTCATACAGTTGTTGCCAAGTTAGTAACTCGTGGCTACCAACCCCATCTGGAAGAATTCATGCTGAGACTCAACTTCAATGATTATTACCAGGAACACAAATCATGAGACGAAGGGAGTTCCATCATGGCCCTGTTTCATAAAACTTGTTATCAGCAACAACTGCCACAATTCTATGACAAATTTGCTCTCAGCCAATCTGATGCAAGGATTTCAGTAGCTTATAACAGTTATTGCAACTTGTTATCAATAACATTTCATATTAGTCTTCCATGCAACCTTTTCTTGTCATGATTTTTGCATATTTTCCCTTTTCTATTTACTTTCTCTCTCTTTCTCTGTCTCCAGCTCCCTAAAAAATGAACTCCCCCCCCCCCCCCCAATTAGAAAGTGGTATGAATGATTTCAAACAAAGAATACAGGCAAACCTCGTTATAACAAACTCATCTGGACCAAGGAAATTACCTCTTTATATCAAAACCTTGTTATATCAGGGCTAAAAAAAATAAAATACAAAGAAGTGGGACCAGCAAAACTACCTTGTTATAACGAGAGTTTGTTATAACAGTGTTCTTTCTAACAAAGTTCCACTGTATTATGCATTTGATTTCCACATTCTATATTTGAATACTAGTATGTTGAATGTGAGTTGGAATATGCCCGACTTTTATTCATATTTCATTGGAATTTGAAGGGAAGTATTTGACGTCCTCTGGGGCTGGGAGAGGAAAAGCAAACTTAATCAGTGTGATCCTCAGTTCTCTCCTCCCGATATAACTACTTGGGATGTGCAGTTGTATCACTACACTGTGGTGACTCTCCTCTACACGATGCCTCCATTTAACATCCTGTCCAAGGGAATAGATATTGATTATAAGAATGGGGAAAAGTCATTCTGCAAAATATTGGTATGATGATGTTACTTGAATTTATTTGAATGCACATACTTGCATAGAATGATGAAAGAATTATGAAGTAAATGATTATGATCTGCAGTTTATGATCACTTTCAAATATTTTCTCCTCTGGACCCCGCCTGCTTTGTAAACTTGATGCTATGCGTGACTGAAAGCCTAATTGCAGTCCTGATCCTAGCCTCAAACCTTTCTTTTTGACAAAGTACATCTCGAGCATCGTTTGCTGGAGCATACAACAGATCATGTCCATAAATTCACTCCGTGAAATATTTTGTAATGAGTAATATTAATGTAACATGTTGTAAAGCTATTTGTTAAGCATGTTAACTTGATTGTGAAATTATTGAAATTGTGATGTACTTGGCTTACATTCTAAGATTAAACATCCCATAAATTTTTTCGGAAATATGATCATTGTTTCACACAAGGTAAATACATGTAGTATATTTTGTAAAAATGGTCAGGAGTAAAGTTTTTCATCTTGCTTCCCATCTGTTGGACTGCTTTTTCAACATGTATTTTGAAAAGTTAAGAAGCACCTTTGATATCATTCTGCGGATATAGACTTGAGTTATTGTTTACAAAGCACTCTTTCATTTGTTTTGCTAGTTTTGCTGTTTTTATGTAATATTTTTGAAGATTCTTGCCTTGAATAAATAGTATACTCAACCACTTTGGGAGTGTTTTTGTGGCTCTTTTTTTTTTTCTTTTGCCTTATAGGTGGTGTGTTTAATTTCTTTTTCAGTCAATAAAATTTGAATTGATTGGATGATCATTCACGAAAGTGCCATTCTCATATTTGCTTTAGAACTGAATATATGAATTGTATGATTATTTTCTTATGTATGGAATTCGTACTTGTTTTTTCATAAAAGAAGTTTTTGTATCAGTATAAGAGTTCAATTTATGAATTTGTAAATATCAACTATTTAAATATATATTGAAATGATTTCTTGGAAGAAATAAAACTTTCAGCTACAACAAAAAAGAACATTTACATTTTCATAGTTATTATCTGGGGTTTTGTTTGTTTGTTTGTTTATTTATTTGTTTGTTTCTTATAGTTTTTTGTTTGCATTTGATGAATGCAATAAGGTTAATAAAGTTGTGATTGAAACTAGTTTTAGTACCAGTCTTGCAGGGCATATTGTATTCTTATAGAATTTTTTTCTTCCTTTTTTTTTTTTTCCTTTTTTTCAAAACAAAGTTTAGAACGGCTTGAACAAAGTTTACCATGACATTCTTAGATTATATATTCACAGCAAACGACAAACTTCTGTATAAGTCAGGTGCAAGATCTATTAGCGTCTACTAGTAAGGAATGCTTACCTTGCATCTTCAAGAAGTCTTTCTTCATTTATCATTTCACTTTTGTAGTTCCTGTACATAAAGTGTAAATTAGAATTTTTCCAGCAATCCTCTTACGCCCTTCCTTTTCTCTTGGGCATCAACCCCCTCTAGGCATGGTCGTACGCAGTGGGGGGGCAGGGGGCAGTTGCCGCCCCCCCCCCCCCCCCCCCCCCCCCCCCCCCCCCCCCCCCGAAATTTTGAAAACTTACATTTTTTTAATGCAAATTTTCACGAAATCCACGAAAAGTGTGCACCAAGTCCTTCAATTTCACTTTTAAAAATGCAAAAGCGCCCTCATGACCAGCTCGGTCGCTTCGCTCCCTCATTTTTGAGCTTCTTCAAAAAATTTTATGCGTCTTGCCCCCCCCCCCCCCCCCCCGGAAAAAATTTTTGTGTACAGCCTTGCCTCTAGCTTCTTCCCTTAAATTATAGGCATAGGTCCTCAGCCACTTTCACATTTCTCATTTCTTACAATTTCAAACAGATTTGCTATATAAATGTATCTAATTATTATTGTTATTATCGCTATTATGACCATCATTATTACTATCGTGGTCCATGAAGAATAAAATAACCACTTTTAGTGCCTGTTTGTTTTGCTCTTTGGTCGTTTTGGGGGGTGATGGCCCGGGATGATGGCTTTGTTTTGTTTTGTTTTTGTTTTGTTTTGTTTTGTTTTCTGTGTTTTTTTTTTTTTTTGGTACAAGAAATAGTAATTCCATCCTGAATTCCAGTTTCTTCCCCGATCATTCAGTCCTCAAACATACTGTAGGTAGACCACGTCTTCTATTCCTGTGAGGTAGGCACAGTTTCCCCCCCCCCCCCCCCCCCAAAAAAAAAAAAAAAAAAAACACCAATGGTAACACATTGCAAAGTTATTGCAATAACTGCAATCAGGCAATCACGTCTCAGTCGAACACAATCAATATTCTAATTCTGATATGTTATACCTTTACATTAATTCAGGATGCCCATGTCAGTATGGAGGATACTGTGACTTCACCGAACGCATCTGCCGGTGCCCGGCGGGACGGACCGGATCTCGGTGTGAGGAAGAATGCCCGGTAGGGAGCTATGGGGTGGAGTGCGTACGGAGATGGCGCCATTTGTGATCATTGCAGTGTCTGCCCGGTCAAAGGTGATTTAGATTATGTTTGTCTTACAGGTGCTTCATTGTGTGTGTTTGTGTGTGTGTGTGGGTTTGTATAGCTTTGCGAGCGAGGACAGTGAACAAAGAAAATTCCTGAGGACAATGGTCCTCGGATGTCAAACAATAGTCCTCGCACGTCAAACAAAAGATTTGAGCCTTATTCCGTCAGCCTTGCGAGGACGGAAGACAATACTTGTCCTCGGGAGTAGAGTGATGTAGACCGGTGTGTGTGTGTGTGTGTGTGCGTGTGTGTGTGTGTGTGTGTGTGTGTGTGTGTGTGGGTGTGTGCGTGTGTGTGTGTGTGTGTATATATATATATATTTATATAATTTCTGTTTTCTGTTTGTGTGTTTCGCATTCATTTCACTTTCGTTATATCTAAAGATCTTTTCTAGAATCTTCATCTTCATCTATTCCTTCTTTCCCATTATTCATCTCTATAGCATCTCTCATCTCTTTCACCTATGGGGGTTCACGCATTTGTGAACCTTGGCATATATTATCAAAATACGCAATTATTATTTTTTATGGGTAGTCTATGTTCTGATATGTTGCCCTTTGTAAATGCTGACAATGATGAGTCTTTGTTCTCTGTAGATTTACAAGATGATGATTATAATAACAGCTTTAGCCTTGACTCAATCATCGATCAAAACGACCATACAATTGACATAGCCGATATCTTTAACACTCAACAAGCCGTATTCGAATATGATTTTGACCTTAGTGATGAAATACCAATTACCTTAATGAAGTACTTTAATGAACAACAATTTACAGCAAAATTTAATAGGCTAGTAAATAGTTTTTCCATATTACATTTCAATATCATAAGCTTAAATAAAAACTTTGAAAACCTCAAAATTACCCTGGAAAACATGAATTTTAATATATCTGTCATTGGTCTTTCCGAAACTTGGTTAAATGACAACAATTGTTCACTTCTTTCACTACCAGGTTACACTTTAGTCACCAATAATAGATTAGGCAGAGGGGGAGGTGTTGGAGCATATATTTCCACAAAATACCAATTCAAGACGTAACGTGAATATAACATCTGCCTTAGAAAGTTTATTTATTGAAATCCTTAATCCAGGAAAAAAGGGGGATTTTAATTGGAATTATTTATCGACCCCTTAGCTCCAGCTGCGTTGACTTTTTAGAAGAACTAGAAACAATTTTATCCAACCCCCTCCTAACAAATAGACAATGTTTCATAATGGGCGATTTTAATATTGACCTGCTTAATCTTTACGACAATCTGACTCATACCTATCTTGATCTCGCCCTTTCTCATTCTCTTGTCCCACTAATCGTTAGACCTACAAGGATAGCTGAAAACTCAGCAACACTTATAGATCATATCTTAACTAATGTTCATCCATATCCTGATGCTGGAATACTACTCACTGATATCACTGATCACTTTCCCGAGCCTACAAAATTTAAACAACTTCCAATTCCTAAACTACGTACTCTTACCTACGACAACATTGCTCGTCTTAAGGACAGACTACACTGTCTCGATTGGACTGATGTATTAGAAACAGAACATTGTAATGAATCCTTTGACAAATTTATTGAGGATTTAACACTTGTTTATAATGAAACTATTCCAGACACCTCGTATAAAAAAAATCAAATTACAAAAAGAATCCTAGATCGCCGTGGATTACTAAAGCTCTTTTAAAAATCCATAGATAAGAAAAATAAATTATATTATATATATAAATGTCACCATTCTCCTCAATCACAACTTAAGTATACTAAGTACAAAAATATTTTAACTAGCCTGCTAAGATGTGCTAAAAAGAACTATTATGCCTCTAAAATAATTTCAAGCAAAAAGATATAAAAGGTACATCGAAAATAATAAACGGTGTCCTCCAAAAGAATGTTCAACGTAGGTCAATTAATACTGTAAAAATTAGTGATAACTTGATTGATGACACAAATGTTATTGCAGAAAGCTTTAATGATTACTTTGTCAACATTGGCAGAAATCTAGCTGAAAAATTCGCAATACTAATAAACATTATTTGGACTACATGGACCAACCAAACCCTAATACATTATTTTTATACCCAACTGACTCGGCTGAAATATCGGAATTGTACAAAAGCTAAAAAACTAAAAGAGTCCTGGATTCGACAATATAACCAATAATTTGCTTAAGTATATCTTGCCAGACATCATTGTTCCCCTTGTTCATATCTACAAAAGATCTTTATCTACAGGTATAGTTCCAAACCAAATGAAAATCGCTAAAGTCGTCCCTATGTAAAAAAAAAAAAAAAAAAAAAAGTGTGATACTCGCCTGATTACCAACTATCGTCCTATCTCATTAATGACAACTTTTTCTAATATCTTGGGAAAAAAATAATGTATAACAGAACAATTAGTTTCCTTGATGAGTACAACATTCTAAGTAATGTTCCATTTGGTTTTCGTGAACAACACAACACCACACATGCACATTTGACCCTCACGATATACTTTTACATTAATTAAATCACTATGGAATCAGAGGACAGGCCTTGGAGTGGTTCAAGAATTACCTTACTAATAGGAAGCAAGTTGTATTTATTGACAACTTTTCCTCAACCCTAGGTGATATATCATGTGGGGTACCTCAAGGTTCCATACTAGGCCCGCTTTTATTTACATTGTATGTTAATGATTTTTACCTCTCCTCCAGACAGCTATCTTTTATACTCTTTGCTGATGATTCAAACTTGTTTTATTCCCATCAGGATCCACATCAGCTCACAGAAATCATGAATAATGAATTTAAAAATGTATCAAACTGGATTGCAGCCAATAAGCTTTCATTAAACCTTGACAAAACCCACTTTATGATATTTTGCAAAAGTATTACTGACCCCCCCCCCCCCCCCCCCCCCCCCCCGGAACCTAAATTTTAAATGACAATGCGCTAATTCAGGTTACCAACATCAGGTTCCTTGGTGTTACAATTGATGACCGTTTATCCTGGAAACCTCATCTTACCCAGTTATGTAAAAAGGTATCGCGTAACATCGGTGTCATAAACAAATCAAACATTTCTTCCTCCAGTCCACCCTACATTTATTATATTGCACTCTAGTCCTATCCCTTTTGAATTATGGTATACTCGCATGTGGCCACTCTAATAGACAATATCTCAATAAAGTTTTAGTTTTACAAAAAAGACTGATGAGAATCATTTGCAATAAAAGCTATCGTTCTCACACTAGCGCTCTCTTTTTTAATAATAAAGTCTTAAAAATTGATGAACTATACTTGTACAACCTTGGATGCTTTATGTACCACTTGGAAAAAAAATCAATTACCGAGAAATTTATTACAGATATTCTCAAGAAACAATCAAGTTCACAATTATCCTACGAGACAATCTAATATGTTACATCTCCCACTGACCAGAACACTCACTACTCAGAAGACATTTATATACACAGGACCACAGTCGTGGAACTCTTTAAATAATAACATTAAAGCAGCCCCACTATTTTTTCATTCAAACGTAAACTTAAAAAGTTCTTTTTAGACAGATATAACTGTCAATTGTCAGCATGAATAGGGAATGCATATTTTCAACACAAACTTGTTAATGAAAATAACACTATAATAAGATCAAAAGCTTCGCAAAAGTAATCGTAATGTAACATTCTCCATCCTTCATCCCTCATCTTCACCATTTTCATCCTTCATCTTACATACATCCCTCCATTTCTCTCTCTCTCTCTCTCTCTCTCTCTCTCTGAATATTTCTGTGCTAGTAAAATCGTCACTTGTCATTCATTTTTTTTTTTTTTTTTTTTGTATTTTACATGCACTAACTAATGTAAGTCACATCACTCTTTTATGGGCGGGGCCGTGGGGGAGGGGGTGAAATAACATAAAAGCGCATATATTTTTATTACTTCATTATTGTATCATTTATGTAAGCCAGATAGGGGTCTGTACAAGCTCTGCTTCTTTAAATAGACTCCTCCACTGATTTATTCTTCTTAATTTAACTTAAGTTAATACTTACAAATATATGTAAAATGTATTCTTTTTCACATGCAAATTTGTTTTATATTTTGTTATTCCAAGAATAAGTATATATGTATGTTTATTTAACTGTGTTACTTGCATTATGTGGAAATAAAGAAACTTCAAACTTCAGGTATTAAGTATGCGTTTGATTAATTTTTATGAATGTAACGGAAGCTTTCTTTTCCTATCTCAGTGAACAGCGCACCCACAATGTCCAGTTTACTACAATGATCTTAACTCTTTATTGTCTTGATATGTGGGGACTTTCCCAGTAGCAAATAACAGATCAAATCATATTCCTTTCAAAAGGAAGGACAGATATGTTTCTTCTCCATACATTTGCATTAGAAAATCCTGCAGGCAAAACGACTTACGGGGTAAACATGGTGAACAATCGAGAGAAACTTTACATCTTTTCTCTGCCAAAAAACAGACCATCAGCAAATGACGAGTAGCGCAAATGTTTAATGGACAAACCTCAACAGATTAAAGAGCGCCATCTAAATCAAAACTGAACAAATTCTTGTTATAGCTATAACACAAGGCAAAATTTCACGTTTAAAATCCACCAAGATCTCTTAAAGTGTTTCATATTCTTCATGCCAGGTTCTCAAGCGAATGGGTCGAATTTCTGGACGGAATTCTCTGACAGCGAGATGGCTGCAATTGCATTCGGAGCAGCACTTGTAGTCGTCATGGTGATAGGTGGCGCTTTACTTATTCGATCTTGCTGCAAAGATTTAACACTTTTTGGGAAAATTCAATTGGTTAAAGTTTTTGCAATCTCTAAATTATTATATGTGTCTTCTATAATGCCAGTACCACCATGGGTTTTCAAGGAAGTTGAGACGATGTGCTTTAACTTTATATGGAATGGCCATGATAAGATAAAGAGAAATATTCTATATTTGAACTACGATAATGGGGGAATGAAAATGTTGAATTTCAAGTACATGATTTTAGCACAGCGGGTAATGTGGATTAAGAGACTTCTTTGTGGTAAAAATCAGAAATGGAAACAGTTTTTCGAATACATATTCAGAACGGTAGGAGGAAGGTTAATATTTCTTTGCAATTATAATCCCAACCAGGGAAAAACATTAATTTTTTTTTCCGGGGCTACTCTTTGCGCCCACCTACCCAAATTTTCTACATTGTATTACAGTTTACATTGGACCCTATGAGAATTTCAGGGGCTCTTTTTTAGTATTCCAGGGCTCTTTTTAGCGTTTCGGGGGCGAATTTGCCCCGAGCCCCGTGTATTTTTTCCCTGATCCCAACACAATTAATATCAAGGCACCTAACCTCTATTTAGAATTTTTGAATGTCTGGAATTATATCAAACAGAATGAATTCATTGTCAAAGAAACACAAAATGAAAATCAAATTATCTTTAACAATAATCTTATTGACGGTAGGATAATTCCCTTTAATGCAAACTTATTTCATGTGAACATTTTTCAAGTTAAACATATAATCGACGCAGAAGGCAATATGAGATCAGGGGACTACTTCATAAGGAAAGGTCTAAACGTAGATGATTTATTTCTTGTTCATAACCTATACACCAAGTTGCCAGCTGCCTGGAAGATTAAAAGAGCATGCAGTGGGAGAGATATTCTGAATGACACTGTTGATTTTTCCAACATTAACTTCAACATTAATAAAACACTGTATTCTTTTGAGTCTGTCTCTGCCAAAATGTTATATAACATTTGTTTTGGTACAATTCACGATTCCTTCATTTTTAAACATCCAGAAGTAATAGCTCTAAATCTAGACAGGCCGGCAATTGCAAAATGTTTCTCACTTCCCAGGTTTTCCACTCTAGATTGGAAGTTCAGGGAATTTCAGTACAAACTATTACATGGTATTGTATTTTGTAATGATACATTAAATCAGTTTGGATTAATACAGTCAAATTTATGTTCTTTTTGTAGAAAAGATGCAGAAACATATTATCATATCTTCTATAATTGTCCTGAAGCGTATCAGGACAACTCCCCCGGAGGACAACTCCCCCAGGGACGACTCCCACCTGACAACTCCCCCGCAGGACAACTCCCCGGAGGACAGCTCCCCCGCAGGACAGCTCCCCCGCAGGACAACTCCCCCGCAGGATGGGTCCCCCGAAGGACATCTCCCCCGCAGGACAACTCCCCCGCAGGACAACTCCCCCGGAGGACAACTCCCCCGAGGACAACTCCCCCCAAGGACAACTCCCCCCCGAGGACAACTCCCCCCCGAGGACAACTCCCCCGGAGGACAACTCCCCCAAGGACAACTCCCCCGGAGGACAACTCCCCCGGGGACGACTCCCACCTGACAACTCCCCCGCAGGACAACTCCCCCGGAGGACAACTCCCCCCGCAGGACAGCTCCCCCGCAGGACAACTCCCCCGCAGGACGGGTCCCCCGAAGGACATCTCCCCCGGAGGACAACTCCCCCGCAGGACAACTCCCCCGGAGGACAACTCCCCCGAGGACAACTCCCCCCAAGGACAACTCCCCCCCGAGGACAACTCCCCCGGAGGACAACTCCCCCAAGGACAACTCCCCCGGAGGACAACTCCCCAGGGGATGACTCCCATCACACAACTCCCCCGGAGGACCACCCCCCCCCCCCCCTCTTTATGGACAAAATTGCGCATGAAATTTTGTTTTTATGACAACGCCTTGCTCGTGAGGAACTGTAAAATAAATCTTTCCTTTTTATAAATCAAACTTAAGTAATTAATCCAATATTTTTTGTTTTTATTACAACTCTCCCGGAGGAGAACAGCTCCTCGGGGATGACAAACGGGGATGGGCGAGGGGTAGAGGGTTGCTATTCGTTTAATAAGTTATTAGGTAATTTGTTCGCTCTAATTGCTAACTTTTTTTAAAAATATCCACTCTTTTGCTCCCATTTTTGCGCCAAAGTACACATTCAAGAAAATAAAAACTCTAGTAATGGGTACGCTTTTCCGCCCAAGGGTGTTGGGTTTGACAGCTTCAGCGGCACACTCCCATCGGAACCAAATCTGATCATGAGAAGAGAGAAAAGAAAGGAATAAAATGAAGAAAGGAAAGTGAGGAAACTAAGTAGGAAGCTACAAAAGTAGAGAATGGTGTATCTAGTCGTAGTCTTCAGGAAAAGGGGGAGATGGCCCATAATCAAGCTGAAGAATAGAAGTCACTTCGCTCGATCAGCAGCCGTGATTGGGTCCCGTTCCTTTTTTTTTTTTTAAATCTAAATGCACAATTTTCAGGCAAGATATCATATAAAAATCTAACTTTTTAGGGGAGCGGTCGACCCCCCCCCCCCCCCCCCCGAGATCCGGTATCCGCCCCTTTGTTAAACTCACTGACTATAAATGAAAAGAAAACCTTAACGGAATTTTATATTGAATGCATGTTAATTTCATTTTTGTTAAAGGACTTGGCTTCTAAGTATTTAGCGTCCAGGGAGCATGTGCGAGTATCATTCTTTGCGCTGAAACCACATGAAAACATTTAATTATAAAGTACCTCATTCAAGAGTAAAAGATAAACAAAAAGGAAAAGTCATCGTTAGATTCTTATGATTTGACAAATTTGGACACATACTGAGCTCTGGTATCTAAATTTGCTGATGAAATTAATCATTTTTTCTTACTTAGAATATCTACATTCAGCTGACCTGAAACCTAGAAGTTTTATGTATTTGTTCTTCTTCTTATTCTTTTTTATATATTGTCGTTTCGATCCATCACTTCGTCTTCTAATGTAATCATCCAGGCCCAACCCTCCGAACATTATGCCATAATCTTAAAGGTTCTCATTTGGGGGGGGGGATTGCCCCATAGATGTATTTGGCGGGTCATCACCTATCCCCCCCCCCCACACACACACACACACACAACACACACACAGCCCGCACGATACTGAAGCCCCTGTATCTACACCACTAAAGACTACACAGCATGGGCACTTTGTGAACGCCTCCTGTATTGTTTGTTGTCTCAGTAACTATCTTAATAACTAATTTCATAATTTCGTTGATATTTGTTTTTGTTAGTTATATGTGTTAGGGAAAAGCTATATGAAGAATAATTTCAAATGTTAATTTATTGTGATAAAATCTGAAAAAAAATGAAAAATATTATTGAGGGGGTGTGTGCCTTAAGTAATTTAAACAGCTACAATTCAAATATAATTGCGGCTATTGTTTGAAACTGACTGTGATGAGTTGATGATGAGGAGGAGAATTACATGACAACGAAGATGATCAGGAGAGAGCTGCTGTAAAAATCAAAGAAAATAAGCACGCTGACCTAGGATGGAAACGCGGATGGGAAAATGATGACTGCAGTGATCATGGTGATAACTGGTAAGTAGGGGGGGGGGGGGGAATCTCAAGTCGGTCATCTTATCATTTTGTGCCAATCAGTAAGAACAGAATTACACTTTGAATTCTCACCCATTCCATTTCTTCAGATTTCTTCTACCCTGTTCCATCCTTTCCATCCTTTTAATAAGCTTTTCACCCATATCTCGGCTTTAGGTAAAATATAGTGCCTGGCTGAGTAAACTAATGTTTTCTCCAAGCTTTATGACTGATAGATTTCTTTAGGCACTGTTAGGCTCTATATAACAAAGAAAAAATAAGAAGAACAAATACATAAAACCTCTAGGTTTCAGGTCAGCTGAATGTAGATACTCTAAGTAAGAAAAAATGATTAATTTCATCAGCAAATTTAGATACCAGAGCTCAATATGTGTCCAAATTTGTCAAATCATAAGAATCTAACGATGACTTTTCCTTTTTGTCTATCTTTTACTCTTGAATGAGGTACTTTATTATTAATGTTTTCATGTGGTTTCAGCGCAAAGAATGATACTCGCACATGCTCTCTGGACGCTAAATACGTAGAAGCGCAAGTCCTTTAGCAAAAATGAAATTAACATGCATTCATTATAAAATTCCGGTAAGGTTTTCTTTTCATTTATAGTCAGTGAGTTTAACAAAGGGGCGGATACCGGATCTCGGGGGGGGGGGGGGGAGGGGTCGACCGCTCCCCTAAAAAGTAAGATTTTTACATGATATCTTGCCTGAAAATTGTGCATTTAGATTTAAAAAAAGGAACGGGACCCAATCACGGCTGCTGATCGAGCGAAATGACTTCTATTCTTAAGCTTGATTGTGGGCCATCTCCCCCTTTTCCTGAAGACTACGACTAGATACACCATTCTCTACTTTTGTAGCTTCCTACTTAGGTTCCTCACTTTCCTTTCTTCATTTTATTCCTTTCTTCTCTCTCTTCTCATGATCAGATTTGGTTCCGATGGGAGTGTGCCGCTGAAGCTGTCAAACCCAACACCCTTGGGCGGAAGAGCGTACCCATTACTAGAGTTTTTATTTTCTTGAATGTGTACGCAAAAATGGGAGCAAAAGGGTGGGTATTTTTTTTTTAAAGTTAGCAATTAGAGCGACAAATGACCTAATATTACTTATTAAACGAATAGCAACCCTCTACCCCCCGCCCATCCCCGTTTGTCATCCCCGAGGAGCTGTTCTCCTCCGGGAGAGTTGTAATAAAAACAAAAAATACTGGATTAATTACTTAAATTTGATTTATAAAAAGGAAAGATTTATTTTACAGTTCCTCACGAGCAAGACGTTGTCATAAAAACAGATTTCATGCGTAATTTTGCCCTTAAAGGGTGGGGGGAGGGTCTCCTCCGGGGGAGTTGTGTGATGGAAGTCATCCCCCGGGGAGTTGTGCTCCGGGGGAGTTGTCCTCGGGGGAGTCGTCCTCGGGGGGGGAGTCGTCCTCCGGGGGAGTCGTCCTCGGGGGGAGTCGTCCTCCGGGGGAGTTGTCCTGCGGGGGGAGTTGTCCTGCGGGGGAGTTGTCTTCGGGGGAGTTGTCCTCCGGGGGAGTTGTCCTCCGGGGGAGATGTCCTCCGGGGGACCCGTCCTGCGGGGGAGTCGTCCTGCGGGGGAGTCGTCCTCCGGGGGAGTTGTCCTCCGGGGGAGTAGTCCTAGAACCCATGGAAAGATGTCAGAGATTAGAGGATAAATATAGTATTTAAAATGTCTGTCAGTCACTCTATGCCACCATAGGATATTTTTTAGAAAACTGCACAATTTGGAAAGAATCCGTTCTTATTTCAGCATAAAACAATAGCAAACAAATGAGAAATAAAAACGGAAAGGGCAAGAGCTCATTTCTATTTCCAAATAATTTTCCTGCAAGACATTGAATTCATGGAAATATTTTGGTACCTCTTGATAGGGTAATACATTTTCTACAACTTCTGTGTACAACTTGTCTGTATAAACCTGACTGTTGAAGACTTACGGACATTTGAAAAGCAAGCATTGTTCATGATATGGTAGAATTTTGGAACAAGCAAATTCTCTAGGCACCGTAAGAGTTATTAGCAGCTTAATGGCTTTGATGTCAGAATTTTCCATATCTGCGTGTTATATATATATATATATATATGCAGCGTAATGCATCTAGCATAGACTACAGCATATTTGATAACTCAAAGTCGACATTTTCCTTTTCATTCAAATTTCGGTCACTTATCAGTCGCTACAAGTGCAAGTTGCACTTTTTTTCAAGGTGAAAAAAAAATCATCATGACGTCATCCAGGCGCCATTTTGTCAAAATCAACAAATGGTCATATCTCCCAAACTTAATCATGAATCCTCTTCAAAGTCGAAACAGACATCACAGCTTGGACAAGCAAAACCAGAACCCCAGATCAATTCATTTTTTTTTTTTTACTTTTTTTTTCTTTCAAAATTTCCCTGCTGCACCCCTGGCAATAGCGGCCGCTAAAATGACTTTGCGAGGGGCTACAGACTTGGGAACTTGCTTTCGTCTCAGTTATATATATCCAAACTCCAGACTGTGCCAATACTAATGTACTCCATAATGAATTTAATATTCCAATTACTCTCAGATGGTAACTTTCAAAATATGATTACGTTACTTGAACTCATATGTATCTTTAAAATTCCAATCTCATGGATGAAGTAAATGAAATCTAGAAACTTTCATTACTTTCATATGGTACTAAAATGAAATAAACCCATAATTTTCATTCAACACGCATGCATCCACACATTATTCCACATCATTCCACACATACCTACATCTAAATTCAAAATAGGTTTATAAACTGGTCTACACGCGTCCTTTATCGCTTCCAGTGCTTTTGGCATAGGTCAATCGGGCATTTCACTTCAGTACTCTTCCATTTTGTAGGAACACAATTCTTTTATTTATCACCTTGAAAAGATGAAGGGAAAAACTGGCCTCTTTTCAAAATATAGGTAACCCTTCGAGCATTAAGACTTGTTCAACCATGCAGGTCTCACACAAAGCCTATTCAATCTTTGAAAATATGGGTCAGTACGCAGAGCAAGCTATTGACTTCGGGTCAAGTCGTGTAATTCGCTTTGTAAGAGGAACGTATTGAACTTTACAAATGTAGATATGAAAAGGCTTTCCAATAGTACTCTACAGGAAAATTTCCAAATATGTTTGAAGGCGAAAGAAATATGATGTTTAGTCATTTGATTACTAGTTTTTGCAAGACATGGTGATAGGGGTGCGCTTATTCAACCTTCTTGCAAATTGGTAACGATGTTTTTGAGAGATGTGAAAAGTTATTGCTTTGGAAATAGATGTGTAAAAAAAAACTTATCACAGAGCTCCGGTTTTACCCGAACTTTTGACCAGTATTGTATAAACAGTTACATTTTCAAATATTGATATATAATTTTAATAAAAATTACGTGAGCTTTCCTGAACAAAAGTTGCAAACTGTTCTTATCCTTGGCCTCAGTATATCTCGATATTTAGTATAACTAGCAAATCTAAAAGGATGGCAGACCAAATTCCAATGTGATATAGTTCAGGAAAGATAATCTCCTCTACAGTGCGTCCCCCAAAAGTGTACACTTCGAAAAAAAAATGCCATCTGAACATTTCAAAACATTTTCAGAATAATTTCGTAATTGTGGATAGCCTAAAGAGGCTTTTATCAAATCCCACCAAAGTTATCTCAAAAGATCTAACGCCTCGGCGAAAAAAAAGTAACTTTTGTGGAAGGGTGCAAAATCCAGACCGGTTTTTTGTACTGGTTACTACACTCTAAAAACGCTGGGTAAAATTTCGTTGGGTATGAATTTAGTGGTTATAAATCGCCTAATGTTGGGTAAATTGGGCAAATTAGCTTTAATACGTGGTTGGTTAAAAACATCTTACTTTTTCAGGTTGGGTATCTATAAACACAAAACAAAAAATAAAAACATATCCTGTATTTTTTCGATCAGGAACCTTTGATGAAATCTGAATAAAGAATCATGTAGCTAAACTTCTCAGCTACATTTCCTGGAAAAATTCAGGGCAAACCCTACAGTCACGCTTCAGTGAACACGACCAAGATGCAAAATTGTCACTTTTTTTACAGTTCACAAGCCTCGTGCCATGACTTTGATGTAGTGATATCGGGATATACTTTAAGATTTCGGCGTTTGAAGGCATGTAACATAAGTCTTATTCGTTATCAAACATGCCTAATGAGTTGTGCACTAAATTTCATGCTTGAGTGAGCAAGAGGTGAAAGTGGCAAAAACTGCCGTTTTGAGATCTTTTGCGCGGTGAATTTTGATCTAATGCGGAGGAATTCATGTTTTGGAAGGATGTTTGCAACTTTTGCAATTGATACCTATCAATTCACGGTTGAATGAACACATAATAAAAACAAAATATCACCATTTTGAAATTATCCAGTAATTACTGCCTTATTTTTGTGCACAAAAAAAATCTTATTGATAACATTTTTAGCATGTTTATATGACCGGTGTATATGTATCAATGATCTCATGGCATTTTATTTGAAAGTTCACGCTTCAGTGAGCACGTTGGACTGGAAAAGCTCTTCTTTCACCTATCGATCAAAATTCAAATGCTTAAATGTGGTTAATCATCAGAAGTCTTCTTGGGGAGTTCCTCTGATTTGATTTTCATCGAAATCCCGATCTCTTACGCTTCAGTGAGCAAAACATACAAGAAAATTATGGAAATGAGCAAAACGTTAAGGGCGTTGTCCCTGCTCCGTACCGCATTCCTGTTAGTTAATGATCTCCTGAAGATATGTGCTAATTTTCATGAAATAACTCCCAATATAATGAGCAACGAGACATTTGAATTCGTCACATGACAAATTAGGTGGTCTGTCGGCATCTTTTAGGTTTCGACATGGATTGTGATAAATTAGTTGGTAAGACTTTTGATAAAATTTTTACGTCTCGATAGGAGACTAACATCATAGAAATTGGATGATTTGATATCGCAGCATACTGAAAAGATGATCCAAAGCTTAAATTCACCTTAACTAATCAGATTTTCTATAGGGTTGTACATAAACTACTGTGCACTGCTTTGCAATTGTCATAACGGGCCAAAATCAGCAGTTTATTTCATGGACTGTGACTGTATATGTAATTATATAGTTAAAGAGGATAGTAATATAACATGTAAAAAGAAAGTAAAAGGAAAAATTTGCCCCCCTTCCGTCCGGGACTCGAACCAGGGACCTTGAGCATGTGAGGCAAGTGCTTTGGAGGTATACCTGAAAACAGCTCATAGAGATAACACGTAGATTCAAAATTCTAATATCAGGTTTTCCAGTCAAAATTTCGACATGTTTTCGACATTTGCTTAAAAAAAAACATATGATCGCATAAGATAGAGAATTTTCTCAGCTGCAACATACTTAAAGATGGGCGAAAATCAAGCAGAAGTAAGGGAGATGTTGATCAAAGAAGACGAGAATGTAGAATCAAGAATACACGTAAAATGAGAAAAATTGACATTGTACCTTTAATCGTGAATTTAGACCATGATAACGTCATCAAAATCAGTAACAATGAATGATATATTTATAGAGAATTGTCTCAGTTACAACATATCGAAATCTTGGCGAAAATTGACCAACAATAAGCGAGAAAGTCTCGGTTATAGGCAAAAAAAAAAATAACGTCAAAAATTACAAATCAAAATTTTGAATTCACATAAGAATAGGATGACGTCATAGCATCGAAAGAGTAAAATTTTGTCATGGATTCACATATACAACTCATAACCTTTCAGAATATGGAAAAAAAAAATGGGGGGTATCCACGCATTCTAAGGAGCTATGGCGGACTTTAAAGGGGCATGTTTTTGCATGTTTTTACATTACTTGCCCAATAGACGCGCGCACGGATTTTGAACTTCGACGCGCTCGTGCGACCTTATGGTTAGTCGAAATCCGTTCTAAATTGATGGAAATTGTTAAGAAAAGTGTCAGGAATGCAAATCAAGTGGAAAAAACGGCGTTTAAACGTTATTTGGGGCCTGCGCGCGCGTATGACGCGCATGCGGACGCGGACGCGCACAAATTTTTGAACTGCTTAAAATGGCCTGAAAAGTGTGCAAAATGAATTTAAAGCGATTCTGAGCATTTTCAATTTTAGCGTGCACGCTGACGCGTGGACGTACGCGTACACGCGCGTCTGGCTATCTGAAATTTATTGGATTAAAATTAACTTTAATCATGCCAAACATGAATGAGAAATGACCATCCGTTATGAAGATATGACCCTAAGATATGATTTTCACAAAATGGCGCCTGGATGACGTCACGATGACCCGATGAACATGAAAATAATTGGAATCGCGAGATCTTATTATTACGATTGATAACTGACCGAAATTTCATGCAATTTGAACCAGCCGATTCTGAGATTTCGAGTGCACAAAAAAGTGGGTGGAAGAAAGAAAAATAAAGAAAATTCTGACGAAATTAAAAGGTGATCTGTCAAAGATGACAGACCACCTAATAATAATCGATGAAAATAAGTCAGATTTCCCTTTGTTAAGATTCTGCTCCCTAACTCTTCGTAGTGTCAATGGGAGGGGAAATAAAAAATGAAATATGGCCCTAGCTGAGAAAATTCTCTATCTGAAACGTGCCATTTATTTTTCCATCAGATATCGGGAACATGTCGAAATTTGAACTGGAAGATAAGATATGCGAATTCCGTTTTCCATCCACTTGTTATCTTTATGAGCTTGCCTCACATACTTGCCTCACATACGCAAGGTCCCTGGCTCGAGTCCGGGGGGGGGGGGGGGGCAGTAATATTTTCCTATTGCTTTCTTTTCACCTTGTATAGTACTATCCCTTTTTGACTATGATTACATATGCACAGTCACAATCAATGTAATAAACTGCCTTATTTTTGTCTGTTATGACTATTGCAATGCAGTGCACAGTAGTTTATATACAACCCTATTGAACATCTGATTCATTAAAGTGAAATATACCTTTTGTTCAACCTTTCATTATACTGCGATATCAAAACGTCCAATTTCTTTTCTCCTATCCAGACGTAAATATTGATCAATAGTCTTTACCAGTTACTTTCTCACTGTCCATGTCAAAACCCAAAAGACGCCAACAGACCACCTAAAATTCTGATTTAAACGAAATATCGCTATGATGGTAAACTATCCATTTATTCTTGCAGAAAATCTAATCAGCACAGACTTAATATTTCTTGAGTAACATAACTTTAAAGATGAGCATGCAATACAGCCAACTGGGTGCAGGGAGAGAGGCCACTTCGGGCACTGGAAATAAAATGCGCGTTTTTTGCTCATATTTTGACTGTATTATATGGAGATTCAATATACGGCAGGTCTTATCATGATATTTCTATTATGAATGAGGGTTTATGTTTACTGCTATTATTTGTCCTTTTTTAATTAGAAAATAATAAATTTCACAGTCAGTCAAGAATTGTATTGATTTACGAGATAATGTATACAAAAGTATTTATAATAATAATAATGGTAATGGTAATAGGAATAGTAATAGTAACAAAAATGTTATTTCAATAAAAAATACAAAAATATAAAAATTCATAATAATTCTAGGCATTTATTTACTCAGGGAGAGCCGCGCAATTACTATGAACCTTTCAAATTCACGGAGGGAGTTAGCATGGTTAGGAACAAAAGCGGGTTATACACATTGCCCAAGGCTGTAAACATGGTAAATACCGAGCAAGTATCGAACCTAGGACTCGGGACCCGTTGCATAAAACTTACCATTAATGGTAACTCTGCCATATAAATGGTAACTACCATGGTAACAGAGCTCAACAGCCAATCAAATTCAAGCTTTCCATGCAAGTTACCATCGATGACAAAGTTATCAACATGTCAATGGTAAGTGCAACGGGGCCCTGATGTGTGAGAGTCGATAGCCTTTATCATGTTTACCAACCACAGTGCTAAAACTGTTTCGCTGTAGACCACAGTTAAGGATGTCTTTTTCGTTTTTGTTATTTGTTTTTCAGACCACGTGCCTCCTGTCACGGCCGTCACGGCTACGAAGCGTCACTCCGCCGTCTTCCTGACCTCAGACGGAGATGCTAGCATCTACTGGAACCAGAGAGCAAGTCATTTCGAACGGCAGCTTCCAACCATCCCGGGAGAGGGGCGTCTTCTCAGGCCAGCCAGCGCGCAGCCTCTCATGAGGAAACATTACGAAAGACGCTCACTCCGGACAGAACGAGCGCCGAGGTGTGTGTCGGTAGCGTGCGGAGAGAAGCTCGAATTCCATCGCGAAACATCGCCTGACAAGACGAAATTACCCGTTCGACCACCGAATGTCGGGAGGTTGAGCGGTAGTGAAGGAAATTTATGTTTACCAATAAGGCAGGAGAATTATGGATGTACAGCCAGTGCGTGTATTCCTGACTACAGCAGATAAAGGCCGCGTTCAAGCGACCATTCACCCTAGAATCACGGTTTTGAAAGACGTTTAGTTTAAACCACGGTTGCGTTCAGTCGATTTTTCGCAGGTCGTAAAAATAAACGTCTTTCAAAATGCAAACATGAAACACTGTAAAAGGTACGTTTTGAATCATGATTCTGCAGAACCACGGTTGCTAAAAATCGATTGAACGCAACGGAGATCTCAATCATGATTCTACTGTTGCTTTCACACCAAGGTTTGAAGAAAGATAAAACAACATACAGAAAGGTAGAAAAGAAGATAGAAGGAGAAAACAAAGAATAATATAAGAAGAGGCTGAAAGATAAGGAGATAGAAAGAATAAGATAGAATAACAGGAAAAGACGAAAAAGAAGAAGATAGAAGAAGAAAACAAAGAATAACATAAGAAAACATGGGCAGAGAAGAAGAAGGAAAAACAAAGAACAACATAAGGAAAGATAGAAAAAAAGATGGGAGAAAACAAAGAATAAAATAAGAAAAGATAAGATGGAGTGAATAACAAAGAATAAGAAGGAAAGATGGAAAGAGAAGAAGATAGACGAAAACAAAGAATAACATTAGGAATGATGGACAGAAAAGAAGATAGAAGGAAAAAAAAGAATAACATAAGGAAAGATAGAAAAGAAGATAGACGAAAACAAAGAATAACATAAGGAAAAACAGAAAAAAGAAGATAGAAGAAGAAAACAGAATCACATAAGGAAAGATGGAAAGAAAAGAAGATAGAAGGAAAAACAAAGAAAAAATAAGGAAACAGAAAAGAAGGTAGGAAAGAACAAAGAATAACATAAGAAAAGATGGGAAGAGAAAGAATAACAAGGAAAGATAGAAAAAAAGTTAAAAGAAATGACATAAGGAAACGTAGAAAAGAAGGTAGGAAAAACAAAGATTAACATAAGAAAAGATGAAAAGAGAAGAAGATAGAATGAAAAAAAAAGAATAACATAAGAAAAATATAGACACAAATAAATGATGTCGGTAAAGTTGACCTTCTTGGGTCAAACTGCGCAGTACGATGCGCAGTGGATGGGCTTGAAATGAGCAAGAATCAGCGTTGATGAAAAATCGCTTGAACGCTCTCTCGCAGTAGTCGTGTTTTGCAACAGCGTTTTGATTTGTGATTCATGTTTGTGATTCTAGCTTCCAAAAATCGCTTGAACGCACCCATAGTCGTGTAGCCAGAAGAAATGGCAACTGTGATCACCTGACACGACCTGTGAGTTGAGTCTCGCGGTGTTCACGTGATTCGTCCCCTGAGCCATCGCCCGATGGTGGCATCGCCTTGAAACCCCGCCTACGTTGCGTGTCAAGCGAGGGGACACAAAGGAAAGACCGGGATCATCATCCAACGATCTCGACTTTCATTCGCTGCATGATTATGATCACGCGCCGAAGCTTCCGCCAATGAAGAAAGGACTCTGAGACATCGGTTGAAAATATGTACGGAGTTTTGACTGCGCCATGAAGAGTCCAAGATTGTCCGTGACAATTATTGCGTTATTATTAAAATGCGCTTATCAAGACTATACCGGAATAAGCCTACCATCCGGTAATCTAACGCAATATTTGCACTTTCGCACTATGAGTTTTTGTACGAAACATTTTGTATGATATGGAGCGTTAACTTTCGCGCCAGTCGCTGACGTAGTTCTGCGTCAGTAAAATGACGCCTTGTGTGGGACAGGAGTTACAGGAATAGTACAGTGGTTAAGGTACAATTTTTTTTTCATCAAAACACAACCAAAGACTCCTCAACACAGTATTCTCCTTTCTCCCTATTCTTCCTCTCCGCCTTCTTTAATCTTTAGTCCTCTTTTCTTCTATGTCCGATTTAGAATAAGCTACACTGAGTATTTGATGTTTTAAAGAATTAGAATTAGCACTGGCAAACCCCGACCAGGTGATTACTGAGTTCTTGTTTTTTGCCCGGGTTCTACAGCACATCGTGGGTTTTGTTGTTGTTGTTTTTGTTTTTGTTTTGGTCTGTTTGTTTGATTTTTGTTTTTTGTTTTTTTTTTGACAGACTGGTTTCTCTTGCCACCATAATTTCAGTCTACCTGTTATCATTTTGAAAGCGAATTGAAGATAAAAAATGATGGTGCCATTTTTCAACCGCCAGCGCCATTAACGTACTACCCCCACCAATCTCCTCCACAATGCCCATACACCCAAACACCTATGTCGCTTGAACACGCTTCATCTTCTTCTTTTCTTCTTCTGCTTCTTCTTCTCCTTCTTCTTCTTCTCCTTCTTTTCTACTTTCTTTTCGACCCCCTCTCTCTTGCTCTCTATCGTTCCTTCAAGCCAACAAGTGAAATGACGGGAACGAGTTCGAGTATTATTCGACGTTTATTTACCCCAGTTTGGCAAGAGTGCCCCCTTAATTCAACAAAATTATCATTACATTTTTTTCTCCACTTTTAAAATTGGATAATAATCATTAACCATTTAAACAGAAAGTGACATGGCTATACAAGTTTGTGTTCTCCTTCCTAATCTTCTTCTTCTTCTTCTTCTTCCAGTTCCTTTTCTTTCTCTCACCTTTAAAAAAGCGATAAAACTCGCAGCTGGTTCGTGAACTTACAAGCTTTTCTAAATGATTGATTTTACCTTCTTTTTTTTTTTTTTTTTTGTTCTCTACTAAAGCAAATATTCATGGTCACTGACAACCCATTTTGTAGTGTTTTTAAAATCGATCTTTCTTTTGAACGTGCTATCTGGGTCTTCTTCCTTTTTTAGACACTGATGCGAAGTAAAGAGAATGATCATGGACAGAATAATGGTTATCTTCACTATACCCTTAACTTTGATTTCAATAAAAATTAATCCACGGTCCACTACCTTTTGAAAACTTATTTTCCTTACTTTCTTTTAGCGTAACTCTAGATCTATTATTCCTCATCATTCCCGGCCTGGCCCTATCGATCGCCACCCCCACCCGTGCCATAGAATTCGCTGCCCGTTAAAGGCAACGCTTTGATCAGAATACTGAAAGCTAAACCTTTGTTCTGTCTTGCAAAAACCCGGAAGGGGCAGGGGAGGGGTATAGGTCCTTTTCCTTATCCTTTCTTTGTCCTCTTTTCTAGCTTTTGAAAGTCATAAAACACTCATCACTGCTCAAGCCTTTTGAAAACTTCTTTCCTTCCTTTCTTGTGTCGCAGTCACACCATCTTCCTCCAAGCCCGGCCCCATCTCGACCAATACTCACACCCTTGCCCTTGGATTCCTTGTTCAATACTGTCATTTATTTATTTAACACCTTCCAAGGGTTTTGCAAATGTTCTAGAGAGATATCCCTTTATTACCAACCATGCCAGACACCGATGTCGTTCCAACAAGCTTCTTCTTTTCTTTGGTATATTCCGTTTACTCCCACTCCATCAAATCACAACCAAGACTCATTATTTTGACTTTGGTCTAATTAATAATGTACCAATTATCATGAACATGAATTCAAATAGATCCCTGTCTCTCTGTTTCTTCTTTCTTTCCTTTTCCCCTTTTCTTTCCCTTTCTCTTCCTCTTTCACTCCTTCTATAATCTCCCCCTCTCTCGTTCTTTTATTACAATTTGGAATCATGTTAAATTCTAAATTTGCATACTGGATTTACATGTCTTAATCAAGGATCGTCCATTCTCTACACTTTTAGTAACATGAGTTATTAACCCCTTCCAAGAAAAATACTTTTCTTTTCAATCAAATTCTCCTTTTTCTTTTCTCTTCCTTTTCTCTCTCCCTCTCTCTCTCTTAAACTCCATCGTTCCTTCAAGCTATCTGTTACAAGTGGAAATGACGAAAACGAGTCTTCACAACGTTTATTTATCCGAATTTGGCAACAAAAGATCACTTCTTTTCTCCACTTTTGAAAATGGCTTTAATATTAACAATGACCAAAAAAAATGGCATGGCTATACAAGTCTATGTTCTCCTTCCTAATAATCATCTTCTTGCTGTCCCAGTTCCCTTTCTTTCTTTAAGTTACCTTTCAAAAACAGCGATAAAAGTCGCAGCCGGTTTGCGAACTTGCATGCTTTGATGAAATTATTGTTTTTAGTTTTAATTTTTTCTCTCTTCTAAAGCAAATACTCGTGTTCACTGACAACCCACTTTGTAACATTTTAAATCGACCTTTTTTTACTTGAACGTGCTATCTGTTTTTTTAGACATTGGTGCGAAGTGAAAAGAGCATGATCATGAACAGAATAATGGTTATTTTCACTATACCCATCTTCATTTCAACTTTCAACAAAATTTAATCCATAAAGTCACCCGCCTTTTGAAAACGTTTTTCCTTACTTTCTTTAGCGGTCACTCAAGATCTATTATCCCCATCCCAACCCCAACCTTACTATAGAATTCGCTGCCCGTTTGTGGACGTAAGGTACGGCTTTGATCAGAATCGCTGAAAGCTATAGCTTTGTTCCGTCTTTCTAAAGCCCGGAAGAGGTAGAGGAGGGGTAGGCCCTTTTGGTTGTCTTTCTTTGTCCTCGTATTAATAGCTTTTATACATCATAAAACCTTTTAAAACCTCTTTCCTTCCTTTTGAGTGTTTCATTCTTTTATCCACGCGTCCCGGCCGCGCGTTTCCGTTTTACACCACAGCCTAGGCAGTTTCGCGAAAAGTGCTATGGTGAACGAGTCTAAGTCCTCAGCGCACCCATTGCAGGATATCCACTGCATGCATGCACATCATACACTGTAAATGTGCGCGAACGAGCTGAGCCCATAGAGTTCTATGGCTGAGCCTGATCTTATCTCAAGGAGAAAAAAAACAATGAAATACATAAGGAGAGAGAAGAAGCTAGATGGAAGGAAGAACAAATAAAAACATAGGACATGGGAGAGGACAGATGAGAGGAAGAATAAAGAAATACATGAAGAAAGAACAGAGGATACAGAATTTCCTATTTCTTCGTGTTTTTTCTTTTATTTAATACCTTTCCCTTTTCTTCATGGACTTCTAAGCCTATCTTTCTTTTTACTAGGTTTATCAAATTCGAAACAGGCAGAGGACGTATTAAGATGAGTGGGAGCAGTCAATGAACGATTCAAAGGAACGTCGGAGCTTCTCGCGGGGGGCACTCCCCCCTCCCCGCCCCCCCCCCCCCCCCCCGGAGCGTGCTTCCCGTGCTCACTACCGCCCCCTAAACTGAAATCCTAGCTACGCCACTAATTCTAGACGGAGTTACCGGAAAATATTTGGCTCTGCCCCCCTCCCCCTCAGATAACAGGCACATGTTACGCCGCTGCAACGAGACACCTTAAACCACTCGACCACGGCACCTGATGAAGGAAAATAAGATTTTAAAAAGTCGGTCTCGCGGGCCTTCGGTCAAGTGGGCGGACCCCCACAAGACATGTAGACGGGGCATCATTCTTTGGTAGCCACAATAGTCATGAACTCTACGCGCCCCACCTCACCCTGCAGAACGTCCTTAGATCTCTTAGGCGTGACGTCATGTATCCACTTGTAGACGTCATCGATGAATTCGTCTTGGTGCTCTCTTGGGATGTGCTTAATGGGGTAAAATATGCATCGCAGTTCGCCTGCATAATAATGATATTGATAATAAACAATGATTAAATAACTGAATAAGTGTTTGGTACTGTAAAATCGGAAAATAGCATTTAACACGAACATACTGAAGCTTTTCGGCATGCACTCATCAGAGTAAAATCACAAGAATGAACAGAAAGCCCAAATCGAAACAATATTGCGTTTAATGATTAAATAATGATAACAAATGATATCGATAGTGGTATTATCTCATAACTGTTCTCATAACTGTTCTCATAACTGTTCTCATAACAATTACTATTACTACTACTTCTACTACTACTACTAGTGCTGCTGCTGCTGCTGCTGCTAATAACAATAATAATAATGATACAAATTTCAATATGATCATTATAATGATAATGATAATTTCATTTAGGTTTTATTTCCACATTTTCTGTGATGAAACAAGTCTTTTCCATAATATAACAAAATATAATAGAACAACATTGAAATACATATGTTGAATTTGAAGTAAATAACAAATAGTCTAAGATAATAATAATAAGATACATGGAGCAAGATTAATCATAACAGAAATGTGGAGGAAACCTTGGAAGCAAATGCTTGTAGATAATGATAATAATACGAATAAAAATTACAGTGATAATGATCTAATGACAGTAATAATAATCTTGTTTCAAACACATCCTTCCCACGGGCTACTCACGGCGCCTAGAAAGTACTATTATTACGTCAGACTTCGCCAACATGCCCTTAAGGCCTCCACACACCGAGTCCGGTCCGGGCTACGGTCCGGGCCCGTATCCGGTAGTACGGTGCACAAAAACGGTGGAAATGAATCGCTCCTGTAGTATTCCAATGCTACCGGTCACACCAAACACGGACGTAGCCGTGATAGCCGGAACGGTAACCGGAACGGTTTTTATGCGATCGCTCTGGGAGCGATTTGATACGGTTTGGGATACGGCAATTTCCACTTTTGACCAATCACAAGCAAGAAGTTTGATGACGTACGTCGGCTCCACCCCCTTGGCCCTGGCCAGTTTTGAGAGTTGCGTGCGGTGAATTTGTCTATGGGAAATACGTGCTGTAGGATCATCCAAATCTTGCGAAACTTGTCGATGTTGGTGATACTAGTATATGGCCAGTGCATGCATGGTGATGACGGCCTGTTTTTTTTTCATGTAAGTTATACGTCTATATTTCTGACATTTTCTTTTCACTTGCTCAATAATGCCCATTCTCGAATTTCCGAGCACTGCATTGAACATAACTTAGGACTTAATTTGTGTTTGGGATACAGTTAAAGTTAGTACTAGTAGTCACTCTCATTTCCATGGACATGGTCACAGTTTTCATCATGCTCATCACAGACAGTTCGAGAATTTGTTAGGCCTACCTGTCCCTAGTCCCATGTATTAGTGGGCATGAATCATAGAAATACATATCTCTATGGCATGAATTTGTAAACAGAAAACCCTTGATAATGGCGTATTACGTGTTGTACAGTACGAGAATACTCCAGACGGTGGTCTGTACTTAAGGACGTTCCACAGTTATGTTTCTGCGCATCCCTACCGCGCAGGTTAAAACGTCACGCGCACAGCTGATTGATCAGCTGTGCGCGTCAGCTGATTGTTCACAGTGTATCACAGCGCAGATGCAGCACCGAGCCTGCCGAGCTGGCCGGCCTGGAGCGCAGCAGCTAGCTCTCGATGGTTTTGGTTTACAAAATTGACTAGATTTACATTCGTGAGGATACATGTATATGGTAACAATTACCATTGATTGTAAAGCCTGTCTTAAAGCTTTAGTAAAGATTCACAGGGCTCTCACTTCACTTTTTCCTTGGTTGCCAGCCAGGCAACCAATACAGTTGGTTAGGTTGCCTAATGGCAAATTAGGTGGTCACAGTGATTATGTTCAAATAGCAATAGCATTGTGTAATGAAATGAAATGTAATGTGAATCGGCGAATATTGCTAGCGATTCGCAATTCGTGTGCTTTCTTTAGTGGGAACCCCCCCCCCCCCCCCCCCCTCTTTTGGAGGCCCTACTCTCAGAAAAACTGAATACTGCATACCTGAGGGAATATTTTTACCTATTTCTGCAGGCATTATTCCTGTGTTTAATTGAGAAGTCCAATGAAAAGTGTTTATATAATCTCAGGAAAACCTTGACCCGACGTCTGCACGGCTTACTTCGAACCATCGGGTGATCGCGTCGGGCCGTGTAATCGCGTAACCCGACTTTTCGTGAAAACAGCCCCCTGTATTTACGAAAGGTCGGGTAAATCGTGTGGTAAAAATGTGATTTTTAGCAATTGTGGTCATTGACATAAGACTAATCTTTTACGCGAATATTCGTGAGAAAACTACCTTCAAATGACGAAGTATCGGGTAAAAAAAAAAAAAAATTTTGATATTAATCTATTTATGATATGCAAGTACTTCAGTTTCAGTGGCGTAACAGCCGGGGGCAGGGGGGGCACCAAACCACCGGGAAAAAATGAAAGGGAGGGTAAAGAAGAAGAAAGGAAAAGAAAGAAGGAGTATAAGGGAGAGAAAAAGGAGAAAGGGAAAGGAAGAAGGAGAACGGGAAAGAAAAAAGGAAAAGGGGGATAGAGAAGAAGAGAGAGGGGGGAAAAGAGGGAAAGGGGGAAAAAGAAAAAAGGCAAAGGGAAACAAAAGAAATGAGGGAAAATTTAGTACCCAAACCCCGGAGCTTCCGGGGGCTCCACTCCCTGGACCCCCGCAGTGGCTTTCCCTGTAGACCCCATCAGGGGCCCTAAGCCAGAACCCTGGGCACCACCCGCTAAGGGCTTCGCAACAAGCAAATCGCGGTGCGGGCTCACCTCCGCATATTCTATTTCTAGACTTAGATACCGGGTAATTTTCGGCTCTGTCCCCCCCCCCCCCCCCCCCCCGATAACAGGCAGAGAATGTTTGTTTGTTTGTTTATTTATTTTCACCATGCATAATAAACAATCACATTGACAAGAACAGCGTATTTCATCAAAATAGAATACATAGTAGGAACAAAGCAATGTAAGAGGCAGGGAAAAGTCAACGAACAATATTTATTCAAAGAAACGTCAGAGCTTCCGCGCTTCGCGCGGGAGGGGAAAATCACCATCCCTGCACCCTACCCCTAGCATGCCTAGGGAGCGCGCTTTGCACTATCGTCCTCCTAAAATGAAATCACTGATTCTAGACTAAATTACCGGGAAATTTTTGGCTATGCCCGCTCCCCCCCCCCCCCCCCGATAACAAGCAGAAAGTGTAAGACAAGCGGGAACTGACAGCAAAAAGAAAAAAACGTCGGAGCTTCCTGCATCCCCTACGGAGCACTACCATCTCCCTAAAAATGAAATCGTAGTTACGCCGCAGAAGATTTAACTTGATTACCGACAACTAACAATTCAAAGAAACGTCGGAGCTTCCGCGCTTCGCGCGGGAGGGGGAAAATTACCCCTCCCCTCTAGGGAGCACTACATTGGCGTAAATTCCAGGGGGTGGGGGATCTATCACCCCCACTACGGGGAGGGGGGGATGGTGTGTACAAATTTCCCCCCAGGCAGACACACTTTTTAAGGAAGAAAATATATTTTGATTAATCAGTTAGTAAAAATTCTGAATATCTATCATAAACACCATCATATTTTAGAATTTCTATTTGAAAATGCTACCGAAAACAAAAAAAGTGGTTATTTTTGGCTCGCTCGCTTCGCTCGCTCGTCAAAATCTTAGGATTTCCATCCGAAAATGCGATTAAAATCGAGAAAAGTGGTTATTTTGGGCTCGATCACTTCGCTCTTTCGTCATAGTTTAGAATTCTTATTCGAAAATGCGATTCAAAACCAGAAAAGTGGTTATTTTCTGCTCGCTCGCTTCGTGTGAGAGGGAAAAATCGTTTAAAAAGTTTTTCATCCCCCACTCCTCAAATTGGATTTACGCCGGTGGAGCACTACCGTCCTCCTAAAATGCAGTCGTAGCTACGCCACAGATTCTAGACATAGACTAGTTACCGGGAAATTTTGGGGTCTGCCCCCCCCCCCCCCCCTGATAACAGGTACCTGTTACGCCCCTGTTCAGTTTCATTATAATTAGGTTCCAAACTGTTGAATTTTAACGTATTAACAGACTTACATGGAAATGCCAAATATATATCTTTTCTTTACTATCACTGATCATGGGGGGGGGGGGGGGTGGCTAATCACGTGTGATGATAAAATTTTGATGAATGCGTGAGAAGACCTATACCAAAGAATTTAATTAATATCCATAAAGGTATATGGCTTGTAGATGTACGACCTTGATCTTCAAAAGATAATGCACTTTGAAAATCTGATAAATTTAATCAACACAAAACACATATACATTGCAATTATCTCCTTCACAAACTCTCCACTACTCCATCCTTTCCCATTCTCTGCCCCCCCCCCCCCACTCTCTCTCTCTCTCTCTCTCTCTTGGACACCCTCGAATTTTCATTAAATAATCTCGCCTGAATTGATTTTTCATCTCTTTCTTCCTGTATCTATCTCTGTCTCTCTTTCCAACCATTTCCATCTCTCTTGAACACACCCTCTTGGTTGCTTCATTTTTCACCTACCCCCATATTCATTTCATAAGAGGGGGCTTCAGTATTTTCTTAGATATGCATGTATACATGTCCCGGATACATGTATTACAATTATCACATTCTTTTAAAAATTGCTGGGGATTACACAATCAATATCAAAGTACGCTTATAGTAAAAAAAAAAAATGAATTTGCTATGTAATGATTATTTTTCTGCATGGTGATTACAGTTATGTACATGTTAAAATAGGTTCATACCGATAAAAAGGAAACTACATCAGCCTTCATTCATCAATTAAAAGTAAAATATATTTCATATTACTAATAACAATTTTTTTAAATCATATACTCTGTTCACAACTTACAAAAAAATAAAGAACAGACTATAGAGTTTTACATCACTACCATTAAAATGTTAGTAATTCAAATTGCCAACATGTATCAAGGCCCAATAGAATCCTTCTCTACTTAAAATAATACTTGTAAATAAATCATTAACAGAGCTCATAGTCAGATGTTGTGCACAACTCAGGAAGAATGAGCTATTCCACATCCCTTTAGAAGAAATTAATCAAATCAATTAAAACGCAACTGAAAACAGTAATTTTGAAACTTACATACTCATCATTCAATTCAAATTACTAGTACACTGTATTGAATTTATGAATTTTCAAATCCTCAAATGAAACAATAATCTGCTGTAAGAGTTTCAAATAATTCGCACACACCTATGGGGAGGGGTTTAGTTCAAAAAAATAATGCAACTATTTGTTTGTAACTTTGTTTAATGACATTGCACAATATTTTGTATGTCGATAACAATCCAAAATTGTTGATTGCATATCAATAAATTTGAATTGAATTGAATTGAATTGTGGGTTTGGCTACTGCTCCCGTCCCCTCCCCCTCCCCCCCCCCCCCCCCCCCCCTGCTGCATACAGGGCCATGACTCCTCACTCATTGAGAGACAGATCTCCAAAGCAGGGGTCCAATGCAATGAAGAGTAGAAGCTGAATTCTTTCTGTTAAAGAAAAAAAAAATAAAATGAGATTGAAAGTTGACTTGAATTAGGATAAATGCAAAGTACATGTACAACTTATGGACAGTAGGAGCACTCAATATTTACCTTTGTAGACCAAGGTTTATAAATCATTTTAGTTTATTTCACAGAACTCAAAATAGAATTGAAATTTATACAACAGAAATTTAGAACAATACACATATTGAACAATGAATATCTCAACTTGAAATTTAATAATAAAAAACAAACTTGCAAATGAAATGAGAGGAAATCAGAAAACCAAATATAGTTTCTGCTTGTATAGCAAAAATGAACAAGTAAAGCTGAACAATTATTTAGCTTTAACTAAGCAATACATTTCTTAATGAAGTGTAAGCAAGAAATGTTGGTGAGATATTTTGATCCTGGTGCCCATGAAACTCAAGGAAGAAAAATAGTCATCATGCCAGACTGATGATATTTTCAAAGGAGACAATAATAATAATAAAAAAAATATTCAGCCAGGGTTTACAAATAAATTAAAGAATGGGTGTATTTGCAACCAAGACCAATGGCCTTGTAAATGATGCTAAACCCTGGCTGAATATTGACATACCTGTACATGTAGCAACCTTATTAAATTCATGCAGAATTCACTTATCTTCCATAACTGGAGTGGTAGACTAACTCATATCTTGCAGAAATTTTCTTCAGTCTCAGTCAACAAGCAATCATCACCTACATCTCCAACATGATGTGGATGCAGACATAAATGCAGCATTAAGTTTCAACCTAGGCATGTTCAATCTGATGAACAAAGTCAAAACAAATAAAAGATTAAATCAGTGGTGTAACAACCAGGGGCAGGGGAGGGAGGGACAGAGTTCCCCCTGAAGGATTTCAATGGGAAAATCCACCAAACCACCACGAAAAAAAAATGAAAGAAAGGGAAAGGAAGAAAAAGGAAGGGAGAAAGGAAAGAAAGAAGAAAAGGGAAAAAAGAAGAAGAGATATGGAAAAAAAAAGAGGAAAGGGGGGGGGGACAGAGCCAAAAATTTCCTGGTAAGTAAATTTAGAATCAGTGGCATAGCTAGGATTTCACTTAAGGGGGCGGTAGTCCCTCCCTGCACCCTCCCCCCTATGGAGTGCACTTCGCGTGCTCAGTGTTTTGAATGCTTTGTGTACTCACTACCGCTCCCCTCAGAGTCAAATGAAATCATAGCTATGCCACTGATTCTTGATCGAGTTACTAGAAATTTTGGGCTCCCCCCCCCCCCCCCCCCCCCCCCCCCCCGATAACAGGAACCAGGGCTGCGTTTCACGAAACCGTCATAAGACTAACTTCCTGGACATCCATTAAAACGCGTGTTGCAGAATTAACGCGCGTTTCTATGGGATGTCCATGAACTTAGACTTATGACGGTTTCATGAAACGCAGCCCTGTTAGTGTTACGCTGCTGGATTAAATCATACCTAGTCTCATTATGCTTCCTTATGCTGTCTTTGAAATCTGAGCTTACTGTACACACAGTCATAGACCCCGCCTCGCCCTCCCCCTTGCTTTACACATCATGCAACAATTTAGGATAACTGATTCGTCAACTCGCCAACACACTATGCATGTAGATGGGATAAAATAAACGTTGAATCTCGCTGTCAACCGTTTTTGCATTGCATTTACAATCATAGGCAATCCGCCCGAAAGTCTGGGCAAGATGTTGCGTCGTGACAGGGTGCAGCGGTAACAATGAGCTGCCGACGACGAAAAGAGTTTACAAAGTTAGCGAGTTTATAGCACATAATTTCATGACATACAGCTCAGAGCAGTTCTTTGATATTATAAAGAAATTAACGCAGATCTGGCACAATGTAGAACTCATTAGGAATAGATTCTATTTTTTGACAAATTAGCGAAATTTAAACTGTACTCACCTCTGAACTTTCCGTGGCAAAGGCTGACTTTGTGCGAATCAAATGCTAGCTTTTATTCAAGCCGTTTTTCGTCAAATTATTTGTTGTAGAAATGTGCGTTAAGGACGCGACCCTTCGTATATTTGCTAGCTAATTTCTACAAAGTGTCGGGTCAATGGGCCCGACTTTTCGTAGATTTAACTGGTATATTTCTCAAACGGTGAACCCGACCTTTCGTAAATAAAAGGGTTTTTTTTCACGAAAGGTCGCATTACGCGATTACACGGCCCGACGCGAAGACCCGATGGTTCGAAGTAAGCCCGTCTGCACTATGGACTAAGGAGATATTCCTTAAACCTGTTAGTAATGAACAAACACTATAGTACTTGCCTACTTGGGTAACATTACTAATCTTGGTGCTCTGTCTTGAAAGCCTTTGGCAAGCTTTCCGGTTATCAACAACAACCAGTGATTGAAAGGTATGCACAAAATTTGAATATGTTAGTAAACAGGTCTATTAACTACAAAAATAATTTGGGATCAACACTACTTGTTGCTATGTCAGTCAAGCCTATGACAAGCATTCAGGGTGTCAAGAACAGTCATTGTTTTAAAAAGTATATATAAAATTTGAATATGCATGTGTGAAATTAGTTCCCATGACTGACAGCTTACCTCAGCACCACGTCATGTCATCATTGTCTAAAGACTAATTATGGAATACTAATGTAAGACTAACTGATTTCAGTGTAGGACTATTTACGGACCAATTCTTTCTCATGCAATACTAATTATTTCCAGGATTACTCAAATAAGACATAATTTGATTGACTAATTAATATTATTCAGTTTAAAAACAAATGACTAATTATTTCTTAGTCAAATAAGACATAGTGAATGATTAATCTTTTTAGTCATTTGACCAACTTTCGTTTTCAGTATAGATTCTCAGCCTTTTGCATGTTTTTGGCGCGTTTTGTGGTTTTCAAGCCGATTCGCAACTATTAGGGCGACGATAGTTCAAAAACAAGCACATGGACCCCACTTTTTTAATGCTCTAATCTTTTCAGTATACTTACCTCTACAGTTCTAGAGAGAAGGACGAATATGACATGGGTTTTGAATGTTTTGGGCCATAAAATCGAATCGGCCGTATTTTGGATCAGATTCTAAGCCCTTTGCATGACGGTTTTTGGCGCGTTTTGGTGATTTTCAAGCCGATTCGCAGCCGTTAGGACGACGACAGCTTGAAAACGAGCACATGGACCCCACTTTTTTAATGTTTCAATCTCTTCAGTATACTTTCCTCTACAATTCTAGAGAGAAAGACGAATATGACATGGGTTTTGACTGTTTGGGGCCATGAAATTGAATCGGCCGTATTTTGGAACAGATTCTCAGCCCTTTGCATGACTGTTTTTGGCGCGTTTTGGTGATTTTCAAGCCGATTCGCAGCCGTTAGGACGCCGACAACTTGAAAACGAGCACATGGACCCCACTTTTTTAATGTTTCAATCTCTTCAGTATACTTTCCTCTGAAATTCTAGAGAGAAAGACGAATATGACATGGGTTTTGACTGTTTGGGGCCATGAAATTGAATCGGCCGTGTTTTGGAACAGATTCTCAGCCCTTTGCATGACTGTTTTTGGCGCGTTTTGGTGATTTTCAAGCCGATTCGCAGCCGTAAGGACGCCGACAACTTGAAAACGAGCACATGGACCCCACTTTTTTAATGTTTCAATCTCTTCAGTATACTTTCCTCTACAATTCTAGAGAGAAAGACGAATATGACATGGGTTTTGACTGTTTGGGGCCATGAAATTGAATCGGCCGTATTTTGGAACAGATTCTCAGCCCTTTGCATGACTGTTTTTGGCGCGTTTTGGTGATTTTCAAGCGGATTCGCAGCCGTTAGGACGTCGACAGCTTGAAAACGAGCACATGGACCCCACTTTTTTAATGTTTCAATCTCTTCAGTATACTTTCCTCTACAATTCTAGAGAGAAAGACGAATATGACATGGGTTTTGACTGTTTGGGGCCATGAAATTGAATCGGCCGTATTTTGGAACAGATTCTCAGCCCTTTGCATGACTGTTTTTGGCGCGTTTTGGTGATTTTCAAGCCGATTCGCAGCCGTTAGGACGCCGACAACTTGAAAACGAGCACATGGACCCCACTTTTTTAATGTTTCAATCTCTTCAGTATACTTTCCTCTACAATTCTAGAGAGAAAGACGAATATGACATGGGTTTTGACTGTTTGGGGCCATGAAATTGAATCGGCCGTATTTTGGAACAGATTCTCAGCCCTTTGCATGACTGTTTTTGGCGCGTTTTGGTGATTTTCAAGCGGATTCGCAGCCGTTAGGACGCCGACAGCTTGAAAACGAGCACATGGACCCCACTTTTTTAATGTTTCAATCTCTTCAGTATACTTTCCTCTACAATTCTAGAGAGAAAGACGAATATGACATGGGTTTTGACTGTTTGGGGCCATGAAATTGAATCGGCCGTGTTTTGGAACAGATTCTCAGCCCTTTGCATGACTGTTTTTGGCGCGTTTTGGTGATTTTCAAGCGGATTCGCAGCCGTTAGGACGTCGACAGCTTGAAAACGAGCACATGGACCCCACTTTTTTAATGTTTCAATCTCTTCAGTATACTTTCCTCTACAATTCTAGAGAGAAAGACGAATATGACATGGGTTTTGACTGTTTGGGGCCATGAAATTGAATCGGCCGTATTTTGGAACAGATTCTCAGCCCTTTGCATGACTGTTTTTGGAGCGTTTTGGTGATTTTCAAGCGGATTCGCAGCCGTTAGGACGTCGACAGCTTGAAAACGAGCACATGGACCCCACTTTCTAAATGTTTCAATCTCTTCAGTATACTTTCCTCTACAATTCTAGAGAGAAAGACGAATATGACATGGGTTTTGACTGTTTGGGGCCATGAAATTGAATCGGCCGTATTTTGGAACAGATTCTCAGCCCTTTGCATGACTGTTTTTGGAGCGTTTTTGGTGATTTTCAAGCGGATTCGCAGCCGTTAGGACGTCGACAGCTTGAAAACGAGCACATGGACCCCACTTTTTTAATGTTTCAATCTCTTCAGTATACTTTCCTCTACAATTCTAGAGAGAAAGACGAATATGACATGGGTTTTGACTGTTTGGGGCCATGAAATTGAATCGGCCGTATTTTGGAACAGATTCTCAGCCCTTTGCATGACTGTTTTTGGCGCGTTTTGGTGATTTTCAAGCGGATTCGCAGCCGTTAGGACGTCGACAGCTTGAAAACGAGCACATGGACCCCACTTTTTTAATGTTTCAATCTCTTCAGTATACTTTCCTCTACAATTCTAGAGAGAAAGACGAATATGACATGGGTTTTGAATGTTTTGGGCCATAAAATTGAATCTGCCGTATTTTGGATTAGAATCTCAGTCTTTTGCATGTTTTTGGCGCGTTTTTGAGGTTTTGAAACCGATACGCAGCCATTAGGGCGCCGACAGCATGAAAACGAGCACATGGAACCCACTTTTTTAATGTGTCTACCCCTTTAGTAGGCATTCCTCTACCATTTTGCAAATTTTCATGAAAATGACATGGATTTTGAATAAAGTGCAGCTTAATCTGTACTTTTTATTTTACCTGTAGATTCCCAGCCCCCTAAGATATGTTTTTTGTCCTTTTTGGCACCATTTTCGCCACATGAGGGCGCTGCTACTTTAAAGAGAAGTACAGATGGCCCAGTTTTAACAGTCTTTACACCTTTGTCATACATTTCGCTACAAATCTGGAGGATTTGATGAAGTTTGATAGGGTTTTGACAGAGTAAGAGTGATTTATACTCCTTTGTCGAAATCGTGAGGTCTAAAAGAGGCCTAAATCTCTTGATTGCGTCATTTTATCTGCCATCCAATTATGGCAACTTCAAAGTCCCGTAGAAAAAAAATAAGCACATGAACCTATATTATTTTTTGCTTTTTTGACCTAAATAGGTACCAAAGTAACTCTGTGCAAAATTTGGAGAAAATGACATGGATTTCATTTTAACTGTGGAACGTCCTTAAGTTAGTCTTAGGGAAGAAGAATTTAAGAAGAAGTGTTCTTCCTCTTGCATAATGAAGGGGCAGGCTTGCCTTAACGTACTTAAACTTAAAGTTAATCGTAGCCTTAACAGTTGGACCGATTTTAATGTCTCAAATCAAAATTTCGTCGTTAGCCTCTTATACTGGTAGGGTCGGCAGTCACTAAAAATGAGGAGTGCATACCCTACTACCAGTACTGTAGAAGAGGCTAACGACGAAATTTTGAGACAGAAAATTCGGTATAGGGTATGCTAGGCCTATGTAACGACTAACGTCGTTAGAGTCAATGGAATTATGTTAGCCTAACTTGGGGCTAAGCTCTAATAATACTAGCCTATACTAGTATCTAGCCCCGATACGCTGCCACTGCCGCAGTGACTCTAACGTTAGATCTAACAGTTAACGTTGGATCTAAAGTTAGACTAGATTTAGACCCCTAGATCTAACGTTAGACCTCTAGATATTTTGTAACTTGATAGATCCGATGTCGATGACTGGATGACGTGAAATATTACTGGAAAGTAAGTTAGGCCTATTATTACATACATGTACTCTAAAGTACAAGCTTATCTGAAATTCCATTAGCTATACACAGCGCTGTTGCGAAACGGCGTCGGGTCTGGCTAATCCGAGATAAGCTTAACAGTTAGATCTAGATCTAGTCTACTGATCATCAACATCGGATCTAACAAGTTACAAAATATCTAGACCCTTTAGTCTAACTTTAGATCTCTCTAGGCCTGTCATAACAGTTTCATTTTCTATAACCATTTTTAAGAACCATGTCAAACTAGGTCACATTTCACTCTCAAAGGCTTACGATTTATAATATGATTGATATCAGTAATGTTTCAATTAAATGGCAAATCGTAAGTGGATCTACCTTGTGATGATTTGCGATTTAATCATAATCCTTTTGTGAAATGGGGGCCCCGCTGGTCATGCTCAAGAGCTGTGCGTCTCACCTAGTGAGACAAAATGTCAACCCCCCCCCCCCAAAAAAAAAAAAAAAAAAAAAAAAAAAACACACACGCACACACAAGATTTAGAAAAAAATTCTGACAAAATGATGTACATATAAGGCACATAGTTCATGAGTTATGCTGGGATGGGATGATGGCATAGTCCCTATTATAATTTGGATGCAATGGATCTAGTCTATCCCTCCCTTTTCTTCAAGTTAAAACTGTCAGTCATTTCTCATCTTTTTTTTCACAGGTGCATAACTTGTAGCCCAGATTGTTCCCAGATGCAACTTGTACAAATATTACTTGCACCGGTACAAAACTATCAGTCATTTCTCTTTTGTTTTTTTTTTCCACAGGTGCATAACTTGTAGCCCGGATTGTTCCCAGATGCAACTTGCACCGGTACATATGATGTAGTCAAGGAACTCGAAATCCTGCCATCACTCTTAGTGTTGTGGGATCTGATCATCTGAAGACTGAAGAACATACTGCATGATAATTAAAAGGTAATAGTTTGAGTTATTTCTCTGTAGTCTCTGGATTGCTGTGTATGCCTAAAAGTAAGGCTTCCTTATGTCCCCGCCACCAAAATTCTGGGGGCGATTTCATGTGAAACCAGTTAAATGGACAGAGTAATTTCAGTTTGTTTGGATCATGCAAGTGGGAAACTAAAGCTTTTAGTCAAAAACATTCCATTAGTTTTCTAATTGTCATCATGCTTGTTTGTGGACATACAGTGTATGCCATGGAGCTTTTTGATCCCTGAGGTATGGACTGATCTGAAGGGGAAACATTATGCCGCACTTTTTCTACTTCTCCCATGGACTTGTAGCAACTTTTCTTCTACTTTTATGTGTGTGTGTCTTTTTTATATTTTATATAAGTTGTGAAATTTTCAACACAACATAATAAATCAGCATGGTTTGAACAAAATCTTCAGGAAACAGTGTCAGAACAGTTGTTTAAAATCATTAGGTTGTTTAAGATACCAACAGTTATTTGAAACAGATCCACATTACATTATGTTTTACATAAAATTTTTCTAACAACAGTTGGCAGGTTCATATCTTAACGATTTTTAACAACCGTTCGAACAGCATACACTGTACCTACTTGTTGACGTTCATCACTCCTTCATATTACAGCATGTTGTGTACAAATCCCACCTGTAAATCCCATCTGTAATCATCCAGGAGTGACATAACTTTACTGGGAATAGTTAATAAACAGCCTTGTCTCTCTTTTCTTTTTCTTTTTTTTTTCAATATTTTGAAGTTCAACCCCTCCCCATTTTTACACTTTTAAAGTGTACATTATGTGTCACTAAAGCACAATCCCTTAAAGTAAAAATGAATGGATAATATCTATATCAAATAGTTCCATGAATGCACAATATGAAGGTGGATGAATTTAGAAATGGTTCATGCATAAAAATTCAGGGAACATGACACTACCCACCTTTTTGTAGTCTACTGGTTTTTCTTTTGAAAAAATTATTTAATTTTATTCGAAATTTTGATGGTGTATAGTGTATGATAATTGCATTTTCATTCATGCATATCACATGGTGTTGGTGATTGAAATAATTTTCTGTAATCTTTGCAATTTTTTGTTGATTCGCTTTCAATTTCAAGCTTTTAAGAAATCACATTAAATGTAATGAGTTTGTTTTTGTATTAATTTTTTTCATTCTATCACATCCTTTCATTCTCAGTACAGAGTAACTCTTTTGAATGCACTTCAGGAGTTTGTCAGAAAGTAAGTATGATGCATCATAATTTTGTACACTTAAATTCATCCCAACATTCTAGGGGTGTTTTCACAAGACTTTAATAGGATTCATAAAAATTGATGAAGTCGTGCCTAAGTCGATTACTTCTCATGTACTTATGTTCAATTTATGACCTTTGATTGATCATAAGTCCTTGTGAATTACATAATGACCCTAGGATATCCAATGAATATTTCCATGGAATGAAGGCAAAGATTCTAGATTTGTTTCTCATGCATGAAAGCTTTGATAACACTGAGGTAACACATTTCTGGTCATCACTTAACAAAACACACCACTGCACTCACCAGCATAACTTCAATCATTATCTTATCAATTTTTATCATAAAAGTTTGGTCATTATTCTTCTTGTTTATTAGAGAGTGTTTTCATAGATCTTTTCTAATGTTTACAGAGCAATACAGTTTCTGCATATGTTAGAATGTTTTGAAATAATTCACCATTTTCCTTTATAATAGACAACATAATTATGCTACTAAACTTAAACTGGAATGGACGATGAATTACTAAATTCTTGAAACATTTGTTTTATGTGTTATACAAAAAAGGTCACCATGAGCTAGGATAAACGAGAATGAAATGAAAATGAAATTGTAGTTAATAGTACTCATTAGAATGTTTTGCTGGGACAAATCAATACTGGAATGAAAAAGAAAAGAAGCTTTATAAGTTATATGAGTTTGCATTATTACAACGTGGAGCTTTGTGCATTTAATGCTATTTAAACTGTTTTGACAATCTTGAAATCTTCTTTCATTATTTTTTTTCCATTAGGAAGTCGTGGAACACATGATTATAGAAGTTGAGAAAAGCCCTTGCCTCTAAGATAAATTACTGGCAGTGTACACGGACTCCGATTTCAGGTCTGATATCTGGAGAAAGATTTCAACAAAACTAAAGAAATTAGTGGTACTCAAATGAATTCTGAGAGTGAATACATGAATACGAAGGTTTAAGGTTTGTAGAGTGTTTGAATTTTCCAGGCCTAATCTATCCATTGTGTAGGTGATAATCATATATACAAATTTTCAAACGTGATCAGAAATGTCATTGTATCAATGTGTTCTATTTCAAGTTAACAATTGACATGGTGATTACCAATTTCTCAAATGTGTGCAAATTGATTTTCTAGGCACTTCTAGGCATCCTGGAGTTTGTTGATAGAATCGCAACATTTTTCCTATTAACACTTGCTGCTGAAACGTAACTGAACTTTAATTGACCGTATATGAGAAACTTAATTGGAAGAATGGACAGTCAACGACATATAGTTTGGAGTAGTATGTGTCACTTATTATATTTCTTTGGGTGACACAAAAACAAAAACCATCCTTTTTTCTGTCTCGATTTGAAATGTACATAGTTATTGTATGCTGCATACGGTATTTATATTTCGCTGTAAATTCAGCACCAGAACCAGCCCAGACTTCTTTCGCTTTTTTTTCAAACTTGACATACATTGTAGGCGTCCCTCAGGTCTATCCCGTAATAAGTGATTTCCTTGATGAGATGTATAAAGAGCTCTGCTTCCCCTTTTTAAACATTTGATGTAAAGTATAACTTATTCACATTTCACGCATTAGAGTTGGAACAATGGCCATTCATGTAACCAAAATTACATTTGCTCGCACAAACTGTAAATTTGAGTCACTTTTCAGGGTATTGTGAGTCATCCATCCTGGAAAGCTAATTAATGAAGTGTTCTTTGCCTACACTACTATGAAAAGTGAGAAAAGGTTTACATACTTGTCTTTGCTTTGCATTAGTAATATTTGATACAATTAACTCATTCGTGACAGAGGTCACATTTTGTGGTTTGGCCTAATATCTTTTGATGCAAAGCCCTAAAAATCATACCAAATACATGAGCAGAAAGAGCAAAAAATTCTACCCAAACTGTGCCCATTTTGGTTGCGTCAATATTCGTTGTTTGATGCTGGAAATTTTTTAAAGGGAAATGAGCATGAAAATCCTTAAATTTGCAATGTGATAGAAAGTTTAAAATCACTGTTTTCCCCTGCAAATTGGCAACTTTTTGACTTCTCATCATAATTTCTGTCAATTTATATTCATTTCAGATCATGACGTTTTATAAGAAAAATGTAGCAATAAAATAAAAATGTTGGTGTTGTCAATTTGAAGAATAAAAGCTGATCAAATTAGGCTTTAAATAATTCTTGTCACGAATGGGTTAAGTGCATAGGATTTTAAATGCAATAAAACACAGTAGAAAGAAGTGAAGTTATGCTATGTACTTTTGCTGTCCAGTTCAGTATATATATATATTTTTTTTTTTTAAATCAAAGTTATAATTTGTAGGTTTCCTTTTCCAAGTGTTTTTTTCTTTTTCTTTTTCAAATGTGAGTTATCCGTTCTGGAAAATGATGAAGTGTTCTTTTTCTAATCTGTTGAAAACGGAGGAAAGGTTTACCTACTGACCTTTTTATGCATTATACTTAAGCCTATAATTGTCCTTCATACAAGTAAAAGAATATAAAACATATGAAATATATAAAGAAATTAATCATGTGTTTCATGTATTTGCTATACATTTTTGAAGAATCAAAATCAGAGTTATGATTAAGAAATTACAGGGTAAAATGTTATTTTGCATGCGTTTGCAAAATCTATCAGCATTTTACAATTTCAAGTATGTATACATAAAATTACTGGCTATCTGTGTGCCAAATTTGATAATGGCGAAGTAGGCAGCCAGGATTGATGGGGGCCCCACGGTTCTTTTTAAAATAACACAGGAATATTACATGTATTAGGGTATAGAACCTACAACTATCTCCTTTGATTTAATGGTAAAAATGATTATTATATTTAACTTGTTTCCTCATTATTGTTATCAAAGGAATCACTTCTTAGTGCCCCAATACCGATGGCAAAGAATATGTCTTTTCCACCTTTGAATTGTTTTGATATTCGTCGTATTATAGTACTACATACTTATATTTCCACTAGATAAAAAATAATCAATATTTGATTTGTGTTGATCATTCAACTTTCAGTATAAATCCAGGATGTCCACAAAAGTAAACTTCTTATCTAGCATTTATTATACCACCATTAAAGTTTGAAGGGGGATATAATGTATAGAAATAAGCGTACGGTCAGTCGTTCAAATCTTGCGTATCGAACTACTGCCTCATTTATTGGCAGTGCTCATGAAATTTGGCAAACACGTAGGGCTTGTGGTGAAGATGTACAAGACATATTTTTGGAATATGTCGGAAACCGTGTTGCCATGGAAACGGCATATAGTAATGAATCAGGGAGAAATATTGTGTATCGAGCCCCTTCCTCATTTTTATAGCAATGTTTGGGAAATTTAGCACATATATTCGGCATCATTTAACATCATTAAAAGACATACTTCAAAGGGCAGTTTTGGGGGAGGAAAAGTTAGTGATGACTTTCGGTCTTTTATGATTTATGTAAGCCTAGAATACAACATTTTCGGAGCTCATTGGTACTCTGATTTGTATTCAGTCACACATCCCGGAGCATGCAGAGCGGCTGATACCGCGGAGTAGAAATTCCTCAATGATTATTTTTTAACGTTTGACTGGGCGTTATTGTCTTTCAAAGTGTATCCTGAAACATAGACTGATCCATTTGTTGATTTTGGCTCTTTTCTCTCTCTCTCTCTCTCTCTCTCTCTCTCTCTCTCTAAGAAAGAGTAATTTGCCCCTTCCATTGATGTTAAGTATTAATATGATTGAGCATATAGGCAAGTCGGAAAGTATAATCCGTTAATTAATGCTGAACACCCTTTATATTCGTATATATCGTAATAAAATATTCTGATTCAATTCATTAGATGACATGTTATACGAAGTTATTGTTTATCTTCATGTTGTTATTCAAGATATAAATTCTTTACTCACCTTAAGTCAGTTTCTTTGATTCTTATGTATTGAGGAAATCTATTCACATTTTTTTTTTTTTTTTGGGGGGGGGGGGGGTGGGGCATCCTGTAAAAGCCTTCTAGCCTGGTAGAAATTCCCGTAGAAACCATTAGAGGTAAACCATTAGAATCTTGCACTGGATTCTACCGATACAATTTCTACATATGCTGTGGAGTATAGACTCCACTAGAAGGCTATATAGAAGGAAATTCGACTTGTTTCAATATGGAAAGTGGATAGATTTCAGTAGAAAACCAGATTTGTGTTGTGCTACTGCACTGCAGTAAACAATATGTTAGGCTTATTATGAGTATTCATAAAAGAGCTTTCTGCCTCCAGGAGAAATGTTTGCTAATCTGTTGCTGCATTGGAATGAGAGTCACACATATTTTTGCTAATAAAATGATTATGATTTCTTTCTGTATTTTCTCTTTCAATTTCTCCTAACCTTATGAGTGAAATCTGATGTTGATGTGGCTTTTGTTATTGTTGTTGCTGTTGTAGGTGATGATGATGAGGATGATGATGGGGGCACAAAATCATAATATGAAGTTGATTGTAATTGAGGTGTGATTACAGCCATACAGGGGAAGGGGGCACTGTCCAAAAATTCACTGACTAGCCAAAGCAAAAAAAAAGCGAAAAAGAAGAAGAAGAAGAAGAAGAAAAAAGATAGTGTTGATGATGATGATGATGATGAGGTCGAGGATGATGATTTTGGCCAAAGATCATATGAAGTTGCTTTGCAATTGATGGGAGGGGGGGGGGCTCTGTCCAAAAAATTACTGGCTAGCAAAAGAAAAAAAGAGATAGTTTTGATGATGATGGTGATGTTGAGGTCGAGGATGATGATTTTAGCCCAAGATCATAATGAAGTTGCTTTGTAATTGATGGGGGGGGGGGGGGGCTCTGTCAAAAAAAAATTACTGACTGTTCAAAGAAAAAAGGAACATTGCTGATGAGGTTGAAGATGATACAGGCAAAAGATCAAATGAAGTTGCTTAGTGATTGAGGTGTGACTGTAGTCATATGCGGGGGGGGGGGGGGGGGGAGGGGTCACTGTCCAAAAATCCAGGGACTAGCAAAAGAAAATTGTGCAAGGCCATATGAAGTTGCTTTGTAATTTATGTATGATTGCAGTGCATAAAGGACGGGGGCGGGCACTGTCATAGAATTCACATATACTAGCAAGTGAAAAAAAAATGCTCACCATTTTAGGGGGAGAGGTGCATACTCCTTAATTTTTGCAGGAAGGACAAAATCCTTGGGTCAAATTCTTTACGGGGCATACATCCCATTCCAAAATAGCAAAAATTATGTTCGGCAGAGATTGGTTTGCTGTAGTTACTTAACCACTTGTGCACCTTCCTGCCAATTAATCCAAGATGAGATGGGAAAACTCCCTTAGATGGTCGATCTCTTGACATATTCAACTCGTAAACCTAGCTCTTTCTTGTTTGCTGCACTAAGCAGCAAGCTCCAGAGCCTCTCCGTTTGCGGCCGCCATATCATATTTCCCTTTGCTGAACCAGATCAGTAGGAGGAGTCTTGTTTCTATGGGTGCATTGCAAAATGCGAGCCGTGATGCGTG